>VXAX01003742.1:319301-385555 GCA_013399835.1 Leptocoma aspasia
CGCTGCCCTCCCCGGCTCTTCCTTCTCCAGCCCGCCTTGTCGCCTCTCTCCGTCCCCTCAAGCGCCCCTCGCCACCTCCCCGAGCCGGCGAGCGGCGTTCCCGGTGCCCCGGCCGGGCGGGACACAAAGGGCTGTGTCGAGGAGGGTTTTGTTCGGTCACATGAAGCGGCGCAGCCAGTGAGCGCGGAGCGGGGAGGGGGAGCGGGGCCGCCGCCATTGCCAGGCGCGGAGGAGCTGGGCAACCCGGGGCCGCCTCTCGGGGCCTGGGGCCGGCCCGGCGGGAGCCAGGTAATGCCCCGCTAGCGGGGGCGGCCGGGCGGGACAAAGCCGTCGCTCGAGGGTGGCCGGGGTCACCCTGGGGGGCCGCAGGCGTTCGTGCCCTGCCGCCGCCCGCCCCGGCAGGTCCCGCAAGGCCGCCTGCTCCGCCGCGCGTCTCCCTGGTGCGGGTCCCACCCGCGCTGCCCCCCTTTGCTGGCGGCCGGCCCGGGAAGGGTTGTGCTGCCGTCCTGGGACAGGGGGAGTGTGCGCTCCTCACCCTTCCCTTCGTTCCCTTCCTGCTTGGCGTGAAGCGGAGAGGCTCTGAGACGCCTGGTGTCGGTACAAAGGGCTGCCGAGTCTCCGGCCCGCCGCGGCGCTGGCCGGTGTGCCCTCCGGGCGGTGGTAGAGCTCCCGACACAGAGGTGGTTTACAACAGCGAGGGAAAAGTTACCAGTTCAGGTACCAAAGTCGTGTGTTCGGGCGCCCAACAGCTTCAGGATCTGGAGATTTCTCTGACAAAGTTTGTGTTACCAGTTTGCAGTGATGAGCATCATCTTGACAAGTGGAAGTTGTGTGAAATGTAGAAAGTTTTTTTTCTTCCTATGGCTTGTGTGTAACCTTCAGCCTATTGGTAATACCTCTGTCGTGGTAGTGTGGTCTGTAAACTGACAAATGGTGATGGAAAACAGGTATGATATATGAAAATAGGTTTCCATCAGTGCTGTACAGCTCTAGCCCTTTAAGCAGAACCTCACTTGCAGTGATATTCTGATTCCTGCCTCCCTTTCCAGTGCATAATTTAATTATGAAGATTGTGTCATGGAACTTTGCTTTCAAACGCATATGAGGAATGACTGTGCACCAGATTTTAGAGTGAGAAGTCATTTAATGTTGTATAGAGTAATGAATTAACGAATTAATTAATTGACAGGTTTTTTTATACAAGTTGCAACATAATTTTTGATTCAAATTATAAAACAAATTTTAAAGAGAAGATTCTTCGCAGTGGAGGGCGAAGCGCTTCAGAGTTTTGGTAACTTAATGTGATTTTTCTGTGTAGAATTCTTTCCTACTTGACTTGTGCAAGATTTGTGATTTGAGGACAGAATAAATGGATTGATTAGACAGTGCAGAATAAGTCTGGGGAAGATTTTAGTGGGTCACTTCAGTGCAGAGAAAATGCACCAATTTTCTTATTGGAGAGGAGTTTAAGCAGAGTGCATCAAAGAGCAGTGCAGTGTGACAATCCTGTTACACTGACTTAGAGTCAGAGCTGATGTTGCAAACCTTTATAATGTAACTGCAGAGGGATATGGTGCAGAGTTATACCAGAATTACAGTGAGAATTGAAATTAATAATTTTCAGAATATCTTCTTAGCATAGTTTCTTCTGATGTCTAGTAATCATTCCAACAGATTTCATTTTTACTAAAAAGACCTATCCAAGGAAGAGGAATTTTGTAGAAGAAAACACCCACAGTGTCACCAAAGAAACTTGACTTGTCTTTTTATAAATTTTTTTTCTTTTGCTCAGTCTGCATGATTTTTTTTTTTAATTAAAAAAAAGAGTCCTGGGCTAATCTCACTGTAAAAAAAACCCCAAAACCAACCAAACAACCAAGGGTGTACTACTCTGACTTTTTTTTTTTTTAAAGTTTCGTGAAGTCCAGTGTCTGATTTATGCTTAGTAGCACTAGGAGGAATATGCCTAGGAAAGTGTGGAAGTTCTTAATGCAGAAAGGTACTTGAACTCTCAACAGGTGACATGGCTAGTAGGAAAAGAAGGCACTGACCACTTGGAGCATCTTTGTGAGGTTATTAATACAGAAAAGATTGATTGAAATAGGAGCATCAGCAGCTGAATAAACAGGATATTAAACAAGGATGACAATGCCTTTGACTTTAAAATAACTGAATTTCGTATGGACACTGCAGTCAAGGGTTGTTAGTGGAATTTCTTGAGCAATAGTTTGTGCTTAAGCTTGCAAGTGTTAGCATGGTCTACCAGTGTGTATGCTTTTTTAAGTCAAGCGTTTTCAAGTCATTTATGGAGAAAATGGAACTGAAAAAGGAATAAAATTCTCGATTATACAAAAGCACACACAAGCTCACATGCAGTTACTAGTTGCAAACCCTTTCATGTTTTTAAAAGCTCTGAGAACTTAAGACTGGAGAAAATCCAGAATAGTTATGTCACTTGCTCTGCAGCTTCATCTGAAGTTGGTTTAAATTAAAGGTTTTTGAACAGCTGCTGATTCACTGTGTCAGTAACACCATCCTCATACTTTTGCACTTTCAAGCAACTTTTTATCTTTAGCAAAATTAGGTGATGTGGCTATCAGAGGGCTGCCTTAAGATACTTGTTTTATTCCCTTCATTCTTTTACTACCAAATGCATTGCTCCAGTGTTAGTTACTACAAGCCACGTTTAATTAGTTTTCTTTGTGCTCTGGGTTGCAGAGCATTTTGTGTTATGTATCCAAAGATTGGGAAAATGACAATAAAATAAAACAATGTTGCACTCACTTAAATTGATTTTGAGACTGGGTAAACTTAGCATAATCTCCAGAACTGGATTTGTTCAGGTGAAAATAATGTCCACCCTACTTCATGGTGTAAAGGAATCCCTGGTGAAATAAACTAAAATCAGTTCGTCTTCTCTGAAAATATATTCATTGGTCTTCTTGAGCACTCTGCCTATAAGCCAAATCTATAATCTGATTTTTGTTAATTAAAATTTTTCCTTGCTGCATTTTTTACCAATGTAGATGTAAATTTCATACTGGTACTGCATAAAGAGGTTAAGTTACCTGTGGAAATCGTGATTGTTGGTCACTCTGGCTGATATACATAAAGATACTGTCAGAATGAGTTAAATGATTTCATAAGTTTGCAGTATCATGAAAAAATGTCCTTTTTATGCCTATTAACAAAAAAACCCAGACAAAAAGCTCAAGTAATAGGAACCTTTTATGCAAGCAGTGATGGTAACATTGTTCACAGAATTGCAGAAAAGCTCTTTGATGGCAAGGATGTGAAATGGCCACGTAAAACCAGATGCAAATCCTGTGCACCTCTACAGTGCAGTAATCCTGTGGGATGTAATTTGATGCTCAATCACAGTTCACTCTCAAGAAAGACCATGTAATGGGTTTGCATAAACTCTAATATGTGTTGTTTTCAAGATTTGAAGAAGCACGATAGGCTCTGTTGCTTACCTACTCTGCAATTCCGTGTCGTGTAGTGAATGTTTCATCTTGGTGCAGTCTACCCAAAATCTGTAGGATTTACCTGTAGTGGTAGAGGAGAAGGAAAGTGAGCTTTTTAAAAATTTTGTAATGAAATATATTATAAAATAATTTCACATAAAATAATTTCTTTTAAATCCAGTTGTGCTGCCTTTCTGCACTGTACACAGCAGCTGTTAGGTTGATGAAATGTTGCAGCCGTGCCCTTACATTGCCAGTGAGGTTAAATGGGGGAAGTCAGTGGCTTAACAGTGTGTATGTGTGTTTTGGTTACACTAAATGTTAACTGACATAATACTTTTGAGCAAATTTGGAATTACAGAGAACTCTCACTCCAATAGAAGTAATTGTAATGCTCTTGGTATGAGAACTGATGGGTCATATTAAATCCAGATACTGGAAACGGAGTTCTCTAGTTGATGTTTATTGATTGATATTGAGTGTTTTGTCTTACAAATAATTAGCTAGTTTAAGGATGATAGGCTATTTAGTAATTCAGTATTTCTTGAAACTTAATCCAGTTTATGCGAAGTTCATGCTCAAATCAGAATAAAGGTCAGATGGCTGGGTTTAGGAGTATTTCAGGCCCATTGTTAGTGTGTTGTAACTTTTCAGTATGCTGAACACTACAAGTTAGATACTTATCATATTTAATTGGATCTTTTTTCTTCATAAAAAGGCACTATTTTGGGAGTATTTGAATGCCTGTATTTTTTGCTTGCCTTAAATGGCTACTTGATAATGTTCGTTTTTACAAAGCAGTAGAACAGGAGAGAGTGTGCATTTTGGGAAACAGGATGGGAGGAATTACAGGTGCCTTATTGGTTGGTCCAATTGTAGCTGAAGTCATGAATCGAGATCATTGTACCTTCCCTGTTTCCTGGACCAACTGTTAGCACCTGTTTGTAAAAATACTTTTCACAGCAAAGTATCTCTTGTGTAACTTACCTTTATTTACAGACTTTTACCTGATGCATCCATTTTTAGTTTGCGTGAAGACAAGGAATTCTTCAGCAAATGTAATCATTGAAATGTAGTAATGAATCCCTACTGCCTGCCTTTTCACAGAATAATGCTTCGGTACATTGAATTGTGCTTTATCCCATCTACTTTCCTAGTGTGGCTCTTTGGTAGGGACAGGGGTGAGTTTTGCAGAAAAGGCATACAACAGAAGGTAAGGTGACTGCTTTTGGAAAACTGACCCTTATGTCTGCTGCTCAAGCGTGGCAGCTCTGAAGCTGCTCCTTGCTGCTGCTGGCAGGAGGTGGCTGGTGGCTGTTACTTGCCTGGCTGCAGTCAGCGGCGTGATGGGTGGTGGTTATGGTTTAGGGCTTTCATTGCTTTGGTTGGGGTGTTCTGGCTGGTAGGGGCTTTTTCTGTTTTAGCTTCAGCTTTTATTTTCTGGAGTGGTTGTCTTCTGTATATTTCTGCTGTTTGCTTCTGCTTCTACTCACTTCTCCTAGGGGCACTATGTGATATAATTTTTGATGCTTCATTTTGGAAAGCCCTCAATGTTAATAATGTTTGTTGCTGATACCTTTCTTCATCTTCAGATGTGGGCATATACAACAGTTTTGTGACTGCAGAGTTTCAGGAACTGTCTCTGATACTAACTTAGTTTTCTGGATTTATCCTTTTCAGTCAGAAGATTTTGGAAACTTACAGAATTTGTATCATAAAATTAGGCTCCCAACAACCAAAACAGTGGTTGTAGGTTATTGTATTTATTATTGTGTTTATACTTATGTAGGTTATTGTATTTATGCATGTAAGAATATTGTGTATTCTTATCAATGTTCTTAGGAGCCTTCACCAGAGATACTCGATTCCATGTTCTCCCCTGTGATAATTGGTAAGGAGGGCAGAGAAGGAGAGTATTTTTTTCCAACAGCTGTATTTTTGTTGTTGTTACTAAGTCAGCTTGGTATTAGAAACAATATTTTCAACAGAGGACAGGCTCTGCCTGCAAAGTTCGAATAGAAATAATGTTTTTTCTTCACGTAAAAGTGCTGGGTTTTTTGTTTTAATACCATAGCTGTGAGTGTATCTTCTGTGAGAAAGTCTTGATTGTGTGTGCTATCACAGGGAGTGGGAAGTGGCAGTTCTGCAGCTGGCTTCTTGCAGTTCTCTCCCACACTGAAGTGAGTACTCTGCCCTCTTTTCCTTCCTTTTTCATAATATACTTATTGACATATTGAAATCGCCTTATCTTTTGTGTCCTTGGGCAAAACTTTGAGAATCTGTAGCATGTAATGAAAATAACTGCACTGTGTATGAATTGTAGTGAATATTAGCATTCTGAAATTACTTTTAAGGCAGTTTCTTATCCTGTAGGAAGTTGAGAACAAAATGGCAGTTAGAACTTCCTAATCAGGTAGTTATTAACAAAAAAATATATCATGCTGTGACAGTTTTTTTGCTGGGGTGAAAGGGGGAAGATAAGTTAGGCAGATGTGATGGTGAATTAACCTAGATGAGCCACAGTGAAAGAATTGGAAGGGTTTGGAGCAATTACAGAATGGGAGGGAGGAGAACTTGAATGTCTGGAATGCAAGTTGAGCTGAAATGCTGAGGTGGAAAGGTTGCTTGTGTTGTTACATAAACCAAAGATAGTAGGTACTGTCCATGGTCTTTCTAGATCTTTGTTTTGGGGAAACTATTGAACTTTTGTTCTATTCAACTTGTTTTCTTACAAAAGTGGTTTAGGAAACATTGTCTTTTTCTGTGTCCTTGTAAAGCCTTGGCTGTGTTGGACAGTAGTGACTCAGGTGACGAAAAGTAGTAGGCTTCTTGGTGAGCTGCTTTAGCATGGATTCTTAGAGACCTTTCCTTTTGTTAGTGTTTTGGAGTGAGGTAGGTACATCAAAAGTGTTCGTGCCATGTTCCCCTAAATGCCAAGCCCTTGTTCCCAGACTTTGGAGGTGGTGAGACTTGCTGAGGAAGTTCAGTGTGATTCTCACTGCTGCACATGTGGCTGAAAGGGCTAAGAGGGGTTAAGAGGGATAAGATGGATAAGAGGGGTTGTTTCTTTCCTGGCATGTCTGAGATTTGGAGAGGAATAGGAACAGCTTGTCCTGAAAAAATTTGTTCTCCAGATATCTCTCTCTACCACTGTGGTTAGACTGCTATTGCCTTTCAAAGTTTTACCAGGAGTAATGAGCACTAGAAGGTAAAACATATTTCTGCACAAAGGAGAGTGCAAAAATAGAAATGATGCTTGAGAGAAGGCATCCAGGTTCCTATATAACTGAAACGTCACAGTATTTCTAAAAATACCGTACAGGTACTGTGATAATTCATTTTTAGAAGTGTCTTTTAGACACTAAAGACAACTTTGTTAGTCCAGTGAAGTGTTACCAGAGGTGAGCAGAGATAATGACTTGTCTAGTAAGGAGTTACGTCAAGAATTGATAAGCAGTTGTGTTGCTTTGTCTGTATATTTTTACAGATATTTATCAACATTTGTATAGAGACAAACAAAAGTTGGAGTAGTGTGTTTTTGAACATCATACAAAGTTCTAAATTAAGGCAGTATTTAGGATACTGTACTGACATTCAGTAAAACAGAAGGCATCCAGGCTCTGTAGTCTCTTCAGAAGTTCAGCTATGTCCATTAGGAAATTAGAGAGGTGAGTTGATAGTTTTGCATAAGAAGTACTGCAGTATTGCAGCAGGACCTTCCTTCGTGTCATTTGGTGCATTAATGATGAGTTAGTTTTTGGGTTATGGTTGTTTTGGGGTGTTTTCCTTCTAGAGCCATTTAGAGAAAAGTAGGTTTGTTTGATTTCTGCAAGGTGATTGCTTTGATCTTTAAGGTACTGGGTGCTGTTTTAAATAAAGTTCTATTTAATGTATTTCTAGTAACTTGGCTTTCGGTCCATCTAGTAAGCTGCTCCTGAAGCGTGCTGATGCGTACTATTTTCAAAGGATGTAAGTATAAAGGAGGGAGGATTAATTAGTGATCACCTGTGTTGTAGGTTCCATGATCTTCTTTGATCAAAGTTTTCTTCCAACTTAGTGATGCTAATACTAGGAGTTAGGGTGCTTTTGTCCAAAGTAATATCTCCGTGATTTCACTTTTGCTCTGACAGAACAAAATTTTACCTTAACTTTCCTTCCATTTTTTAAAGTAATTTTCCAGACTGCCGTGTTCAGCAGGAAAGAGTGCTCTGGTTTTTACCTGCTTGAGGCTGTTCTTTTTCTTCATGTTTTCTGTCACTGTAGATTCATTAGCATTTCTTCGTGTCCTTAAAGGAGATTTAGCATTCAGAAATAAAAACCAAACCTGTATGATGTTAAATTGGCAGTGAAAGAATACAAAACTGTTAAAGTTACCCGGACAATCCTATTGGTGTAAAAAAACCACCTCACTTCTTAGTTCCCCCCACTAAAAAAACCCCTGACCAGAAAACAACAAAAAGCCTCCACCCAAAAACCCTCTTGGCTTTTCAAGACTAAAGTACAAATCTGAGTGGTTTGTGGCTGCCTATAGCTCATAAAAATTCAAAGATATAAATATCACTGTTTTCCTCTAAATATCGTAAATTCCAAAGAGTTTTCTGGTTCAAGGAAGAGCTTTGGTTAGAATATTATGAAGGCTTAATTTTGGAGAAGTTGATCTGTTCTGTGCTGTACCTTCCCTTTTTTTTCTGTTTGATTTGTTCTTGGAATTTCTTTAGTTTTGTGAATCTGAGAATAAAGACAGGTTATTTCTTAAATTTGTAACAGTACCCTATGTATTTCTGTACTTTTATCAGAGTTCTGCAGAGTCATTCATGGCTCTTGTTTTCTCTGAAGCTGTTTAAAGTTGATTAAGTTGGTATTCAGTAAGTTTTGAACCTTTTTATCTGAATTGCTTTAATTTAGTGTGCTTCTATATGTTGTCTTTGAACTTAAGGAAAAGTTACTCTTGCTCCTTTTATCCATTTAAACCAGATTTCATATTCATACATATTCTCTCAACATTTAAGTGTTGATTATATTTTCTTCAGTGTTTCAGTGGAAAACAAACATGAGATCTTGAAATCTAACTTACGTGCTTATGAAATTCCCAATAATGAGGAAACATAGTAGCTCTGGGGCCAGTCAGTAGGCAAATAGTCAGCAGGCAAATAGCTGTATTTGTGGGCCCAAACAAAGGCACAGAACTTCTGTTGACATGGAACACTAAGCTTTTGGGACATATTAGTCACTGTGAATTTATGAAGCCTTTGAACAAGGTATTCAGAGGTTTTTTATTTTAACTGTGAGTGTCCAAGACAATGGCAAAGTTACCTTTATCTTTGGTGCTGACTTTGGTTTGTTTTAAGAAGCTTTGTTATTACTGTGAATAACATAAGCTGTTTACTTGCTAGAAGAAAATATTTCTGTCTTGGGGTTATGTCCTTTTTAGGGTGGGAAACATACAGGTTTCTTTGCTTCAATTAAAAAAAAGTCTATATTCTGAAACAGAGTAATTATGTGAATGACTTGTGCCATTTATACTCTTGGATTTTATGCAATCTTAGCCCATGCAGATCCAGTCCTTTTGTACTATCCTAATAATCCAGTGTAAAGCATATGAAACAGGCTTAGAGTTATCTGTCTTGTCTCTTCTGTTTCTTGAGCTACTTTTGAAAGTTTGGTTGGGAAGCCTGCTCTGGTTAGGAAAACTGACAAATCAAGTGTATAAGCATTCTTCAGCTCCAGCCAGGACAGCCAAGGGGCTGGATATGCACAGGTGAGGGTAACTGGTGTGGTATGCTGGAAATACCAAGTCTTTCCATTTGCCTTCATGTATTTGGAAGAACTAATTCAAATAGCAAAAGAATCAAAGATTTTAAGCTTTTTGCCTGAAATAAAAGGAAGTGAACAAGTCCACAAGCATTTAAAGGGTTCAAGGCTGAAAAGAGAAAGATTAATTAAACTTCAAGTGAAGCCTTCATAGAACTGCTGCATCTTCTTGCAACCTCGCATGGAGACTCCACAGATGTTTAAAAAACAGCTTAGAAAGTAGACCTCAAGGTACTGTGTAACTTGAGTAGAGTCCTTGGGGCAGATCTTGAAAACACCTGCTTCATAGCAAACTGCTTTTCATGGAATAATTTTGTAACAAAGGCAGTAACTCTAGTAAACTCTGTGAAATTTTGCTATTGGAAACACTCCTGTATGATGACTGTATTAGTAATAAAGCTTGTGGACCCTGTCCAATTGAACTCAGGGACCATGAATAGGAGCTTACTAACGAGATGTGGATGCTGTGTCAGACCTGAACTGTGGTTGTGGTGCTGGTGCTGTGTGACTGGCTCGATTTAGTGTTCATTACAGTAACTGGTGGTTACAAATTACATTTCAAAGAGGGATGTGGAAGCATTTGCCCCAGTTTGCGTGCTGGGTCTGGTAGTGTAACCTCAGTTGTAAGATGCGTGTTGTTCCTATTCAGAAAACACTAACTCAGATCTCTGGCATGAAGGTGTAAAATGAAACACAGCTGGCTTAATTATGTTGCATTGCTACAGCTTATCTAAGGTAGCAAATAGTTTTTACCTATTTATGTAGGTAAAATAATTTTTACCTATATATGTAGGGTGTGAATGATGCTGGAAACTTAGAGTGTCACCAAACCAAAAGTGAACACTGAGCAGCTCAGCGAGGAATGGATTTTTATGTTTTCAGTGGTTATTAAGGTGATAGTGTTGACAGCATATTATAACTTTCCTTCTTCACCAAAACCATTCCTCTGTTACCAAAAAGCAGGCTCCTGCAAAATGAAGGGAAGTCCTTATGTTACTGGCTAAGTATATGTGGCTCCCCAAAGTGCTCTTGCATAGATTGTAAAGATTATAGCTTGTATATCAACCCAATTAGGAAGCATTTTGTAGCTTCACTTCACATCTGATAAGCAGTGGCTGAATCCTATTGTATGAAATATGGGTATATTTTATTTGGAAGAAGATTTTGCCAGAAGAATGGCAGTGCTGGAATTTATATTTTTAGGTGATTGGTTTGGATTTTTGTATTTTTTGGGTATTGTTTTGTATGGTTATTTTCTTCATCTTGGAACATTCATTGTAGTCACAGCTTAGTCCCCTGATAAGGAAGAACGCTGTTTGGGAGTTAGCAGTGCTGCTTACAGGGAGTGATACTCCAGAGTGTTTACTCCGTCCTCTGCTGGAAGGTACTGTCATAGGGATATCAGAATAAAATCTCTGCCACACCAATTCAGAGTTCACCATAAGCCTACCTTCATTTTAAGTGTAAGCCCTTATATATGAGATATTTCTTAGTGCTTAATGAGCAAAGCTTTGTAAATACTTATGAAAAAGTGTGCCTGAAATCTCTAGGAAATTTTTATTCTATTTTACATTTTCATGGGCATAGAAAATACACTTCGTCTGAGGCTAGGAACAGGAGATTCCCTTTCCTGCTATGGTCAGGAGATGTCAGAAACGCTGTCTAGACAGACAACAGCAGGCATTAGAGCTCGTGATCCCAGCATAGCTACCCTTTCAACTGGAACAAACTTGTGAGGAGCTGGATTTGGGTTTAGGATCTTGTTTTGTAGGGGGTACTTATGTGCTAATACCAGTTCACTATTTCCTGCCATTGCTGTTGCAAATGTTTGTGTAATTCACTTTCTGTACTCTACTGCTTTTTTTCAAACTGTCATGATAGCAAGAAGGGGAGATTTTTTTTGTAATTTTTTTTAAGGCAAGAAGAAAATAGTCATTTACCACTAATTTTGAACTGTAGAATTTTAGGCTCAACCTTTTTTAAAAATCTGCATTGCAGTCTTAATTCAAGAAAGTGTTTCAAGTTTTGTCATTTTTAAGACTTTAGAAACATAGAGGAAGACTTGGAAGTGAATGTGTACACTAGTTTGCCTTACAGCGTAGAAAATTCAGAGATATTCAGAAGAAGTCTATTAAGAAATTGATTCTGGCTCCAGCAGTGGCTTTGGTGTTGTGGTCTGTGATCTGCGAGGTTCGGTGGCTGCTGTCGCTGCGGTGAGCGAGGCGCTGCCTGCGGCTCGGTGATCCTGGACTGGGCTGTGTGTTCTTAGCGCCTGCAGGTGAAAATCATGAACTGCAGCGCTGCTCTCCCCTTAAAGTATCCTTTAGTGGCAAACTCTTCGGTCTCCTAAATGTGGGGGTTGGGTCGTTTTGGGTTCTTTAAAAAGGGAACTGCCATGCTGTTACATCTCCATTAGTGTAAACTGAAATTGAGTCGAGTGCAGCGCTAGAGAATACTGATGGGTAAGTACATTGGACTGGAGGTGGTCTGGAGGGAGGCATCTGAAGAGTGTAGCCAGAGAAAACTGCAGAGCAGTTTGCTGCCTTTGGGTTTGCACAGAGGTTGCAGGAAGGACTGTTGGCTTTGAAACAGTGTTAAAGCTGGAAAGAAAATGGCTACCAGAAATTATTGTTGCTACAGTAAGAACATGGCGTGATTATTAATGTGCTGCTTTAACTACTGTTAGAAATGTTGTGTGAGATACTGCCTTGAAGTGAAAATGTCCTTAAAGGGAACAGATATTTTAATCCGTTTAGATATAATGGATATCATCAGGCATTCTTGTTTTAGAATGCCAGTCTATTTAGTAAAGAAACTAATTTCTAGTAAATATCTTTTAAAACCTCATTACTGCCTTTTCTACACTAAAAAATTGCTTAATGGTTTTAAGTTTTAATAATAAACATAATGTCCTTATAAAACAACTTGCAGGAAAAAAAACAGTAGAGATACTATTTCACAAAATATGTTGTATATGGTAACATAATTCTGGCTTTCTAAAATTAAAGCCCTGAGTGTTTTTTCTGCATGCAGCAAAGCTTTTTTTTTAAAGCTTTTTTTTTAAAAGCTTTTTTTTATGTTTTGAGTTGGAAATAAATATGCCCAACCTAAATTCTGTTTGAAGATTTATAAATAAGGTTCAAGATACATAAATAAGGGTCAGAGTATAGAATGGAATCTACTTGGGAAACTGTATCATAGTTTGTTTGATAAGGACGTAAGTGTATGCGTTGTGTAGTAAACTTCTTGCATGTTTTCGATGGATAGGTTGCAGTTACATTGAGGAATTTCAGAATTATTTTATGCAGTACATCAGGAAAGGGATATGTCAAGTTCAGTGAATGTGTGAAGAATGATTGTTGTCTCTATCAGGATTCCACAGGTGGCAGATTGAGGACAGGGATGGTCTGACAGTCTGCTCTTCATCAAAGTCCCATATGTTTGATGTATTTTATACCTACAGAAGATCCCATTTTTCTGTACTTCTTTCATCTTTTGGGGTTTTGTTTCTCGCTCAGACTTCCTTGACTGAAAAGGCACTGGATTCATTCAGTAGAAGTGAGGCTGATAAACTGTTTACAGTAATGTGTGCCAAATATGCATAAGATAAAACTTTGAAGTTGTAGAAAAATGAGTAGTATGTGAAGGCAGATGTTTGAACTGTAGAATGGTGTTGATTGGTAATACACTAAAGGGGATGCACTAATTTGATGGACATAATCTTAGCTTAAACTTTTTTTATTTTTATGCTTAACTTGGCCTGCTTCATGTTTTTATTAAAATTTTGTAGTTCTGGAGAAAGTAGAGGACAACACTACAAATGTGTAACATCACTGTGCAGTTTAGTATTTTAAAAACCTTGAAATATAAGAGGCTGCTTCAGATGTTTCTAAAAGCTTGCTTTTTTTGTTTAAGACACAAAATGCCAGTTTTTTACTTAATGCTCTTGGTTCCTTAGAAAGCATTTCAGTGATCAAGCTTTCCTGGTTTGCATTTTCAGTTACTTTTCAGCTGAGAAATAGGAAGCGCAAACTTGAACTAAAATTTTTTAAGGAACCATAATCAAATTGCTTACAAGGTAGGGAAGATTTCTTGTAAATATTTTCTGGAAGTATTTTTTGCAGTGCTTATAGTCATAGGGTATGTCACTGTATTTTGAGGTGCTCTGTGTGAAGCTTACATGATGATGTACGGTGAAGGAATATATATACATATTAAAAAATTCAAAGTGGGCACAGAGTGATTGTATAACTGGAAGGGGAGAGGCAATTCCTGGACAGGTAATGTACTGATGAGATTTTGCTGACAGCATAATGAAAGCAGATGTGTTCAGAGTCAAGAATATGCCAAGGATGTGTACAGTGCCATTAGTAGTTTGGAGTGGAATGGAGAGATGATGTCATTCTGGGCTTTAAGCTTTCCCTGTTTAAGAAAAGCTGTTATGTTTAAGGTATATAAGTGCAGCAAATGAAGAGCTAGTTCATGTGGTCAAAATGAATAGGCTGAAGGGTAACTGAAAATGTATGGATGTTTATTATGCAAGTGGTAGATTGATCTGTAGCTTAAACGGGCAGAGAAATTACAGAGGTGGTGAATTACTTCCCTGTAGCTTATTGCTTATTGTAAATCTCATTGTGAAGAATGCTATTCAATTTAGTACGGTATTGATGGACTGTAAACTTTTTTATATCAGTGATACTTCAAATATTCCACCCATCTTAGCTGAGGGGAGAAACTGCATTGATAAGTAAGCTTCAGAAACAACATGGTAGAATTTTCTCTTAAGGTCTTGAAATTCTAAATATTTTCAGAACTCCTACCTTCAAACTGATGCTTCGTGCTTTTATGATGCTTTCATTTGTGTGTTCATTGTTACATATTTGCTTCCTGGATAATATATGCTCAAAGTAAATAGCTCTCAAATTGTTTGTTTCCCCTTGCTTCTCTGCAGACATCTTTGCATCTTTGTGTGCCTGTTGTGTACATCTTTGAATGCTTGATCTGTTAACTGTTAGAGAGGAAAAACTAACCTTTTCAACCAATATGTTTTGTTAATCCAAACTCCTTCCTACCTAGAATACTTTTTGCTGTGATTATGTCAATTTTTTTTATTTATGGTATGCACATTTTTGAAATACGTATTAAATCTCTTGTTCGGCCTAATTGATGGTATAAACAGAGATTCTTTTTTTTCCATTCAAGCTACTCTCTGCGCTACTTTTTTCCCTACTGTGATATTCCTATTAATGTTGCATTCAACTACTTGTAATCTTGTTTGGACTAAAACAGCTTCCCAGTCTGAGGTATGATCAGTTGTGTTCATTTCCTATGCTGTCACACATTTCCTTGAAGTTCTTCACTGTCCCATATGGAGTGTTGTCAAAAAGCAAAACTTTCTATGAGAAGAAAGATGAGAGATTTCAACATTTCCACGTGAAAGCCCTACCACAGCCTTGGGAACTGTGCGTGTGGCTTTTACTCTGATGAACAGACAAAGGAAGAACTGTAACTACTTTGAACTATTTTTCAGATAACTCTCAAAATCTAGCAGGAGATTCAAAATGCAAGAGGCAGTCTTCTGTCTTCCAGTCCCTTGCTTGCTTTTGTTCACTCACTGCAGATTCTTTGAAGTCAGGAGCATCTCCAGTAAGGACTTAAATTTTGTCTCTTCATGTTATAAGTGTTAAGCTTTTGCTTAATTTGATTTCTGGGTAATTCAGACTCCAGTATAGTACCTGTTCTTAAGTATTGCTCTTCATTAACTATTTTAAGAACAGTGATTATTATTTTTTCTTTAAAAATTTAATTTTGGTGAATGGGTTTGTGGCATACATAAATCAGTTGGTTAAACTACAATTGGAATAGCATAGATTAAGAAGTTCTACAAATTCTCAAAAGGGATTAATTTTGGGATTTTTAGAAAACCTCATGTTTAATTCAAATGATTATTTAATCTGCACTGGATATTAGTTCTAGATATTTGTGGGTACAGCATGTAGATTAAGTTGTTTTTATATTTCTAAATAGAAATCAAAGATAATCAAAACTCCTTCTGCAAATAGAAAGCAGGAAACTACATTTTGTATAGACAAGGTCTTTGCTGGCTACTTGTTTGGGAAAATGGCAGTATAGGCTTGTATTTAAGAGCTTTTCAGCTGTATCAACTGATGTAGGACTATTGTCAGCTAAGTTTTTGCCTTTTCAGTCGTCTTCTGAAATTACTTTATCCTTGATACTGCATGTACAATTTTGGCAGGAACTTCTGGGTTTCTTGTAATAGCCTTTTCTTAGTAACCTCTGCTTTCTGCTGGCTGGTTTTTTCTGCATTGATATTTAGGGTTGTTAGATTTTTGTAAGATGATAGATTTTTTTTCCAGAGCTGCAACAGATATTAGAATGAAATTTATTCCACACCCCACACCCTGCTTTTGAATTTAATGTGGGGATGGTCATACCCTAATAAATGTAGCTGCCACTCTCGACTAACTAATCAAGACTACAGTTGCAAGCCTTTTTGCTATGTTATGTCAAGCTGGTGGAATTGACTCTTTAGCCACAGCTTATATCAACAAAAGTAGTTTGTATAGTATAGTTATTCTAGTATTTGTTTCTTCCTCTTTATTTCTTCCCACACAGACATAATCAGCTATAGGGGCAAAACTGGTTTTGTGTTAAACAGCAACACACAGCAAAACAAAAACCGTCGAATAAACCAACTAAAAAGCTTCCATATGAATTGCATTCCTAGCTGCAGTCATTCCAGGAGAAGGTGGTAACTAAAGGTGGTGGTGTCTTTTCCCAGATGGATATGCAGATCTGTTATGAAATAAGAGCTGCACAGTAAACAAATGGATCAAAACTGTTGTTAGGATTACAACAAACTTGTACTTAGTCATTGTACACCTTTGCATTCTAGTGTTTCTTAAACTTTTTCCTCAAGAGGGAGGGGCTGTGCTGTTAGGAGATACTTCATTATAGCTAGAGTTTTCAGTCCATCTTTTTTTGTTTGGTATCACTGGGGGTGCATTTGTGATCTCTTTCATCTCTACCATTTCAGTTTTCTTCCACTTCTGTTCACTGCCCATATCAGAACAGGAAGCTGCTTATCATTAATCAGCCTGACCATTTTACAGCAGTCCTTCCCTGCTCCCCCTTCCCACTCTTGGAATATCGAGGCCTCCAGGTGAATGCTCTGTAACTACATTTCTTACTCAGTTCTGTGTCCCTTTCATACCCTCTTTTATTACCTAGTATGGGAGGGTGACTTTCATTCCCACTTCCTTTCCTGATAATGAGAATTAAGACAGGCAAATTGAAGCAAAAGCATTTATGACGTTATCAATGATGTTTCAAAAAGGCAAAGGAAATCTTTGCCTTTCCCTAAGGAAATCTTTGGAGAACTACCTTTCTCAAATCTGCTGGTAAAGAATGTCATGTGCTCCGTTACTTCAGATGTCATCACCCTTGACATTAATAGTAGGTGTTAGAGTTTGATTGTACTGGAGTGAGAGAAATCTTTTTTGACAGCCAGAAAGACCTTTGAGAGATGTGAGTGTTGGTGGGTGGCTTTAAAGAGTCTCAATACTATCAGTAGTTTGGGCTAAGATCTGGTGTCCTGTGGATTGTGTTGCCTTCATGAAGATGTTTGCATGACACTGCAAGTACAATCTCCCATTGGGTGAAGCTTTGAAAATCAGAGGGTTTGGAATCCCAAGAAGGGGAGTTAATTCTGCAGGGCCCTTTGAAGCTGTTGATGCAGGGCTACAGTGATCAGCCCTTTGGTCCTTCAGGAGTTTACTTGCTGGTGATCTCTGTGAAACTTGCCACATCTCCTTCAGCTGGACAATATTCAAATTATGGTGGCCCATCTTGTCTTTTTCCTTCTCTTTCCCTGTGTGCCAGATGTAGAATAACCCCAGATTTATCCCAAGTGTGGTTTGTGAGCTCCCTGTGATCCAAAGAATACTGAAATGCATGAGTACTTGCATTTAAGTTTTCTGCAAAGTGCACCTTCAGTGAGTATGAGTACACGTCCTCTAGATAGATTGTTCACATAAAATGGAAGTCTTACCCTGTGCTAAGTCAATTGACTGATCCAAAGGAAAGTGTTCCTGTTGAAGGGCTGTTACAGAGAGCACTGGGTGGTATGACACTGTGCTGCTGTATCACCCCAGTGATCTGCAGTTTTCTGGGCTCAGTCCTTCCATGGGAAGATTGTGTCTGCACTTGAGTCACAAGCCATGAAATCTATGTTGAGAACAGTTATTGCTAATGTTTGGTTAGTTGCAAAGTTTAGAAGATGTAGGTGTTGAGGCCATTTTGCACAGGGGCAGAGTCATTGTGGTTCTTAATGGGAGAAGTGTTAGACTGGGGTTGTCACAGACTGGCGTTGTCGCTCCCCAGCCAAAGTGCACAGGCTTACTGAGGTGTCTGGTTTAGTGCTCATCATGATGTGTGATCATGTAAAGCCATGACCACTGACTTCCTTTCTCATTTTTTGAAAGGTGTTTTGGCTCTTCACATATGGAGGCTGTTATTTTTGTGGGCATATAACTGTAGCTTACATTTACTTTCTGTAACATACAGTTTTCTGTAACATACATTTCCGCTGCTGTTTGAAAGTAACACTTCTGCTTCTCTGGGTGAATGAATATTACTTTAAAATCTGACCAAAGAATTACATTTTTTTCTATAATAAATCTTACTTGAAAAATGAGTATGTATATTGAATAACATTCATGCATAAAGCTACAGTTTAATATGATACTTGGGACACAATCCTGGGGCTAGGAAGAGGAGCTCAAATATTTATCTTCTGTTACTTTATATTATCCAGTCAGACTTTTTTGAAAGGGCTGTCTTCCCTTACTATTTGTCTTTATAATTTAGGCAAGGGGCTTTGAGACAGTTGCAGATTGATTGGGGAACTCTCGAATCAAAAAGCTGTGTGTGAATAAAATGAGGTAAGGACCCTGTGTGAAGATAGCTACTTCATTCAGAGTCAGTTCTGAGGATGCCTAAACATTTAGTCTAGATAAGAACAACCTACCCTTTCTGTAAAGCTCTGTGCTGGTAGTTTTGTGTTTTCATTAGTAGACCCAGTTCTGTAGGGATACCATACTCAAATCCATTATTGTTTTTGTACAGCTTCAGTTGCTTTTGGAGTCTCTTCAGAATTTCCAAATAGAAAGTGAAATATGACCTTGTATAGTTAGTTCTAACTGCATGAGCAAAACAAGTTCATCTGACATTGATCAGCTTTCATGCAGACAAATAAATGATAATTTTTAAGTGGGCCAGCTAACCTTAGGATCATAAACACAACTTTGCCCTAGAAGAGGTGAGAAATTAGAAAGGCCCAGGCTTAAAGTCCTCCAACACTTAATCTCAGATATGTTCATCATTTCTGCTAAAAAGATTTTTTTAAAGGCTTTCATTTGTAACCATTTCCTTTCTGTGCATCATTCCTTGTTCAGGGACCTTGAGATAGCTGACTTTGAAAGCACTAGCAGCAAATGCAGATCTTTCCTTGCCATGCAACTTCTTTTTCCCTGTTCTGCCCACTTAATTTAATAGCATGTGTATATTTGATACAACTTCTTGGTAGATTTTTTTTTAGTAAAATGCCAATAGCTATGTTATTTGGAAATTACACGTATTTGAGAGAAGACCACTGGAATGTTGATACTTTTACCCTGAGATCAAAAAGATAGAATACCTTTATGGCTGTGGAGTTCTTACCTCTGTGCTTTGTCTGTCTTGTCTGATAGTCTAGGACACAAGCAGAAAACAATGACAGCTGTACAATAAGTTCTTGTTTTATTTTGCAGGTTTGTTTTAATGTGGAAGTGGATCTTATAGCATAATGTAAATCAAACAAGCAAAGGTGAGTAGGAGTTTTGGGTTGGTGGCTTTTTTTCCCGAAAAAATGTCATTTGCGTATACTGCTAAACCTGCAGAAAAGTGGTCAGTGAAAATTCTCTTGAAATTTGTATCTTGATTACTATAACGTACACAGTGTATGTACTGTAATGGTGCAGTGTTACTGCTAAAAAACCAAAAGAGGAATAAAAGATATTCCCCCATTATTTAATATTATGGTGATATTTATGGTTTTCTTCCATAAATTATTATAGTCAAAAAGCTATCAAGGTGTTCTGCTAGCTGTTGAGAGACAAAATTATGAGCACTTTAAATTAATTTTGTCCTCTACATATTATCCACCTGTTTTCAAAGTACTGAAAGTGTACTTTGCACTGTAAAGCAGCATGTTAAACTTGCACTTAATGTATTAATAAATAACTGTGTGGAAAATTTGACCAACTATCTGAATAGAATTTCAAATTTTCAACAATTAAATTCTGTTGGAATTTCCCACCCCCNTCCCCCCACCCCCTTTCTCTGTTTTTTTGAGAAAAAGAATTAAGAAGCTTACCTTTTTCTCTTCCATTTACTTGCTACTCCAGGAATAATTTGAACTATAAAATTAAACTTGTCTCCATATAATTGTGTGAAACATGTAACAAAGAGCTTTAATCGATATTAACTTGAGTCTTTCAAGAGAGTCTTTAGGTAAGGCCCCACAGTTCAGTAAATTCTCTACTTTGGAGACATGGCATGATGGATTCCACTACAGAGGCCTCTGTAACAAACCAAAGCTGTCCTCTCAGGTTTCCTGCTTGCTGTTTGACTAATGTGCCATCTCAGAATGTAGCTGCTTGCAGTGACTTGATATTTTGAAGAGGTGGGAGGGAGATCCCATTTGCTTAAATGAGTTTGTTCCTCAATTCCAATCTCCAGTTATTTAGTATTGCCTTGAAATTGTAGTGTGTACATTTTAAAATAGACATGAACTGCTTTGTTCATATCTTCTGTTCCACTGAGACTTCTTCAGAGCTGTTGTTGTCAACTTTAAAATACTGATTATAGAAGAGTGCTTTGTGGGGAATTTAAAATAACTCTTCTATTGAGTGTTGATCTTTTGTATAATGTATAACTGATTCAGGACTTTGATTATGAATTGTCTTCTGAACTGTGAACAATTAAAAATAAGCTCTACTGCTGTGTTATGCATATCCTTATGTGTAGAAGATGTTTACTGCCTTAGCCTGACTTCGCTGGTTCCTGAAACACGCTGCGTTGAGAAAACAAATTTAAAAAATGAAAAACAAAACTCTGCAAAAGGAAACACCTCATCTAAGGATGAGTGTAAAACAAGAACTGTGGCTAAAAAAGCGACTTAAATTGACAGTACAGTTCAGACTGTTCCTTGTGTCTTGTGATGCTTTCAATACTTAAAGCTTGCCATTTATGCTGTTTCTTCTTAATTTGTATGTTATCTAATTACTCGTTTAAATACAGAAAATTAGTTGAAAAATCTGATGTATAAAAAACTGAGCTTTAAGCATGAAGTCTTCTGAATGAAACTCTTGAAGACCTTTCATCTTAATGGTGGTTATTTGTGTTTAATAGGAAAAAGCTGGTCTCTGAGGAGAATGCCTGTGTAGTATTGCATTCACAGCAAGAGGACAAAAAATGTATAAAAGAATAAATGGAAACAGTGTAATGATGTTTGATCAGTATTGCTATTGCTTGGAGGAGCTCTTGATGTTCCCAGAGTTCAGTAAAAATGACAACTGAATAGTCAGTAAATCAGTGAAATTATTGTGCTTTATTAGGGCACAAAACAAAAACCAGATCCATTTCTACAAATTTGTGGTGTACCATAGCTGCATTGCATTGCAATGTGTATTGCTTCTTCTAGTCTGAAAAACAACACAGCAGAGCTGAAGGAAGGTTCAGAGAGGGGCAGCAGGGATGACTGAAAGAGTTCATTTTCAAGAACAACCTGCATTTCCCAACTGCCTCTGTCTACAGTCTCCACTCATGAGTCTCAGAGACTTCTAAACAGTAATTTTCACTCCCACAGCTCAGTGCAGACTTGCCTTTTTGTGTAAGCTTATGTCTTTTAAAGCAATAGCTGAAAATGTGATTTAGTTACTTGGTCAAGCATTTTTCTTGTACACTTGACCATAATGCATTTCCTGATGACTCTGCTAGTGTGCTTTCCGTGTAGAGTTTTTTTTGTTGGGGTTTTCTTTTTAAGGGTTTGGAGTTTTGCTCTTACAATTTCAAATCATTCACGTTCCTAAGGCAAATATAAAAGATAAAATATCCTGACTTTTGTAAATAAATAAAGAAATCTGTTACTAGTTAAAAACACACAGGTATAAGATACTGTTTACAAACAGTGAATGTACTTTATTGGGGTAACCATAGTATTTGTTCTTAAAATTTCTGATTTACAGACTGCATTTCTGAACTCCACGGAAGAATCTCTCTCATTTTAAATACAGAGGAAAGTTAGGAAAAAATAAGCTTGGTCTCAACGTGTTAAAAGTGCAACAGGGCACACTTCTGTGTAGCAGGATAGGTTGCAGAAGTTACATGCTTGTGTTGAATTTCCCTGTAATTAGGTGTGTACAGTGAAGTGAGGTCATATTTTAAATATTTCAGATACCAGGCAAACCAAACTTGCTTCCAGAAACTGCCTTGAATGAATTTAGTGTTGCTTCACCTAAAAGTAGAAGAATGTAATTAGTGAATAGTACCATGAATACTGAAGAAGGATGGGTTATATACAGCATTCTGCACAGGATAAATTTTAGTGTGTGGGATTTTTGTTTCTTTGGCTCAGAGAGAATCTCATACAATTTTTATCTTGTTCATATTTTCCTGGTAACATGAAGTTGAGTTTTCTGCTGTTCATCACTTCTGGTGATCATTTTTTTGTTTTAAATTAAAAAAACAAAGCTCAAGTATTAGTGGGCTGATCTGAGCTTTTGTTCTCACTTATGTTTTTCTGGTCGTGTACGGTGTCCTTTAAAAGCTCTGATTTTGTATTTTCATCAGCAAGCACAATCACCTTCTCCAAGTCAAAAGAATGTTTTGTTCTTAGCCTAAAAAGGTACAAGATGGGGGTTTTTTGCCTTACCTGGTGCTGCTGCTTAGAATCTTACTAGCTTTTTAATCCTGGATAACTGAAAGAACATAGGATGAGAGCCAGTTTACTGATAAGGATGAGTGAATATCACTAATGTATTTCATTACTCTAAGTTTCTGAATTAAATGAGTAAAAGCAGAGTGTTTGTTTCAGCTACTGTTTTTATAATTGGGAAAGATACCCTGCTTTAGAAGGTAAAAGCTCTATTTACATTAGCAGGGGATACAGTCTTTTTAATGATAAAATTCGTGATTACATTAACATTTGTACAGCAAGTGGTTATCAGCCAAAAAAACCAAAAATCATGAGAAACTGCTAGAGGTGTTTCAGGTCATGCTGGATAAAAAGGATGACAACATTTATTCAATATAACAGTAAATAAGGTCAGAATTGTTCTGAAGTGTTAATTGGGTTAAAGTGTTCTTAATACCATCTTTAAGGAAGTCGCTCTGTAAATCCATGATGCAGCAGCATCATGTTGTCATTCAAGTTTTCAACTGACTAGTTGTCAACTGTTGGATTGACACTTGACAACTAGTTCATGCAGATAGCCAACAATATTGTTTAATTAACTTGTGAAATATTCCTGTAAAAATAATCAAATATATCTGATTTCTAAAAATTCCTCTCAGTCTGATTGTGATCTTCACATACTAATGAATGAAGATTGAGTAGCTTATCCAGATAACAAGCTGGATATTTCTACATTAAGAGGTCTTTTATGTCAGTTACAGAATTCACTTTTTCCTGAAAATGTGAAAATAAGACCTCTGTGGTGATATAGTTGTAGTCATTGGGGATTTGCATGAAGTTACATAAAGCACCTAATTTTTTAATTGATATATATTGGATTTGAATTGGAAAAAAGGTTTCTTTACCCAACTGCTTACAAGCAGTGTCTGAACAAAAGGATCGAGTTGTTGGAAAAACCTGTTTTACATTGAAGATCAGTTTTAGATTTGGATATCTGGGTTCTGCTTTGATTAATTTTTAAATGTCTTGTGTTAGCAGAGCATTACTCATATTTGGCAGCTGCAGGAATGTTTTTCAGTTCTGTATGCTCTACACGTGGGGAATAATTGGAGTTGCAAATCCAAATTTCACCACCACTTGGTGGCAGTACCTGGCTTCGAAAGGACTTGTCTCTGAACAGATAAGGTGGCTGATCCCATAAAACTATAGGTTAAGGAGGAGTAGATCAGTTTTTAAATTTTTGAAAGTTAGTTATGTGTTTTAGAAATGAAAATACTTTTTATTTAACCCACTGGAAGGATTTGCATTTGTATGTCTCTATGGAAAATCTAGCTATCATGTCTAATATGCAATTTAAGAGTATTGCTTGTGTTAATAGTAGTCTCAGAAGATGTATTTAATGTTTCCCCAGTTGAATTATTTTAGCATTTACTTCTAGCATTTTGCTTCTGTTGAGTAGTTTAGTTCAAGTAATTTTAGAACATAAAATTTGCTTCTTGGTAGAATTCTTTATAGTGCTGCATTATGCAGTTTAATAGAGGACTGTCAAAGCTTCTTTTTTGCGTTATGAAATGTTCTCTGCATTTTTACTTTTTATTTATTCATGTAGATTTTAGGAAAAGATTCCCCAGTGGATTTTTCTGTCAACAGAGCTAGTAAAAGTTTGTGCCCTTACCCATAGCTGTCACCTCTTGACTGTGCCGATTCAGCGGTGTTTGGGGCCCAGCCTTTTAAACTGGATAATGAAATGGTTGATAAAGTGTGAAAGGAGGAACTTGGGAGAGTGGAAGAAGACAGCAATTATTTAAACCGGCTTTGCTTCAAAGAAAAGTGTAATTCCAATGAATAGCACAGTAATTTGACAATATATGATGCCATGCTGGAAATATTTCCTCTTTTCTGCAAGCCAAAATCTTCTGCAGTGGTCAGCAGGTTCTTTAATTTTGGTATAATTCCCCACGTAAGGACTGTAGTGGTGATCTTAAAGTCTGGAAGAGTGCAGATACTTTCCTAAACATGGTCTCTTTGTGAAATATCTCACTTAGTGTGACTGGAGATGAACATTGCTGGTGGCAGTGGGTTCTGTAAGGAGGAAGTGTTTTTACTGTATTGCCTGAAGAGCCAACACTAAGAAGCCTCTCTGAGGTGTGACACATCAGGAAGGTATTTAAGTATATCGTGGTGAAGAAGAGGGATTCATCCTGTGTAAAATCTAAAATTGTAGAAATACAACTAGAAAATGAGATGGGACTTGGGAAATGCATGTTTATGTATTTGAGTGTGATAATAATACTCTACTTAGTGGTAATGTTATTTTATTTAGTGAGGGAACTCTGGAAGACAGGATCCTTGGAAGAGAGGTAGAAGGGAGAGGAGCATCAAATTATAGTTGTGCTGTCAATATATTCTACATAACTTGGGATAGAGAGAACATGCTTTTACCGTATGTCTAACAATTTTTGTGTCATTTTCTTCAGCTGTCAGAATGATAAATTCAAAGTTGGTAGTTGGAAGCCATTTTAAAAATATGTTTGTACCTATATTGATATTTTGAAATTGAAAAATTGTAGATTGTCTGAGCTCTTGTGGAGCCAGCTAAAGAGGACTAAAGTACTGGGATACAGTGTGGCAAAGTGTATGAAAACAATTTCAGAATAGTTGAGTTTGGGAGGAACCTGTAGGCATCTTGTCCAGTCCCATTGTCCATCCTGTTGAGGTCCCTCTCAGTGGCATCACAACCTGCTAGTGTATCAGTCTTGTGGTCAGCAGCCTTGCCAAGGGTACCTTCTGCCCCCGTCATCCATGTGGTTAATGAAGATGTTGAACAGTGGGGGACCTGGTACCAGCCCCAGGGTACAGATTTAGTTCCTGGCCATGCACACTTCATACCACTGATCAGAACCCTTAATTTTTTGGCAGAGTAATAAAGATGGCTCACAGCAAGGATAGGAGCAGGACTTCTTTTTGTAGACTGTAATGAAGAAAAGCTTTCAGTTTTAATACTGCTGCTGGTTAATAAAATCATTTATTGTGTTGTGTCTAGATAAAAGCAATTTTTTGTACCATACTTGAGGCTTAGGAATACATTTCACTGAAAACACAGGTAATGGTGCTGAGATTATTAGTGTTTTCTCAGACATTTAGTTTCTTTAGAGAGAAAATATGTGGGCATGTGAGATGGCATCAAGGAAGAGAATTTATGCATGTAAAAGTAAGGGAAGAGTTTAGAAGATAAAATAGTGTGTATTTTCACAGAGCATTAATTCTGTATTTTTAATACTTCTATGTCTTTATTGGAATACTGCTAGTCATTACCATGTATGTCTGCATTTAGGACAACTCAATATTTGATTGTAGTTTTCATCTCTAGTAGAGCTTATGGCAGTACAATTCAAACTACATTGCACTACTAAAAATCCAAACTGGAGAGCTGCAGGAACATGAAGACAAGGCTGTCCTCTGTGAACAGGACTGTGGAATTCTGGGCAGGAGTTACAAAGCCTGCGGAGTTGCCAGACAGTGTGTGACTGTTCTTAAGTTACCAGATTCAACATCTTGGTTTTGTGTTCTGGCTAGTCATCTTTTAGAAATACCAAGTTCATTTTGAAAAGCACCTTTCAATGAAACTGTCTTAAACTGCTGCATGAGCAGTTAAAAGCAGAGGAGTATTTTTTATAGTGATACATGTGGTTCTTGTCACACTTAAATTGTACTGTCATTTATTATTATTGATTTCAGTATTGAATTTTAGCATGATGCCCCCCATTGTGACAAACTGGTTTATTTCCCCAAGCAAATCAATACTAGAGGAGTAAGATTAAGAATGGTTGGTGGCAGTAATGGAATTCTCTTTTGTGATTTCTAGTTGTGTGATGGTTGTTCTTAAGTTTTGTTCAGTTTCCTTTCACATAAGCGGTTAACATATCATTCTTAGGTGTTTTAGACCAGAAATCAAAATGAAATTTTGACATTTTAAAGCAATTTTTGGTTTCCTTACTGTTCCTGACAGAGAGCTTTTGAAGACATTGTTGCATTAGGAACTAAGTTTAAGGAAAGTAACTTTCTGAAAAAGCGTGCTTTGGGTTTGATCTTCCCAATTATAATCTTACTGAGAAGACAAGCTCCTTTTGTCATGGCTCCTCTATAACTGAGAATTTCTCTATGGTCACCTTTTTCTGCACACATTTGACAACTCGGTGAACTTTCTAACAGTATTAAAAAAGGTTATACTGTGGGTGGCAGTAACTTCGTATTTATTTAGGTATAATACAAATGTTGTACTGGTAATATTTCATACTGCTTTAATAATTTTTAATGTGGCAGTCTAGTTAGCTAGGAGAGTTTTCCAGTGTTCATATGATGTGAACAGCTGTGGATTTGAATTGTGCTGAAGAGAACTAGGTTTGAATGGAACTCTTCATGTTGTAGTTAGATTAGTAACTGTGGGCTGTGTGTAAAGTAGGTGTGGAGGGCAGTACTCATGGTGTTAGGCGTACTAAAAAAGCTGTCTCTTCACTAAAGAAGTTTGAAAAAAATGCAGAAGTGTTTATTTGTAGATGAAGCTAAGTAAGGCGGTCTACAAATAGTGTTTCTGCTGTGGAGAAGGAAATGTATTTTCAATAACTTAATTTGCAAACACAAATAGAAGCTGAGGGGAAGCCAAGGTGAGTCACTGACTCATCCTCTAATTGTGAGGCTTTGTGGTTTTATTTCCATCTGAAGGGTGGATCGGGGTAGCTTTTGAAAAAAAAATAAACTGGAAAACAAGTAATAGATATTCTTCTAATGATCAAAGTATTGTGATTTTATTGATTTGGGCCATTAATATTGCCAGATAACACCCAAAGCTCCAGAGGCATAAACTCTATGCATTACTATATGGAAGAGGCAAAAATATTGTGCAGCTGTATTCTAAGGTTGTTCTTTTTTCTCAAGATGTGGCTGGTTTCCTCTATTACTCTGTACAAACCTTCATTTTCCAGAGGTTCTTAAGCCTTTCTCTTTTGGCAGAAGTTGTGTGCTTGATGTTTGCCATGATTAAGGTTTTAAAGCACAGCCTGTGATGAGGCAAAATGGAAGGGAGATACCTTTTTAGTCCTGTACCATGATGTACTTAAACTTTCTCTGGTCTTCTGTTCGTTGCCTAAAAATCTGCGACTTTGGTGCCATCACCTTTAGTACAATCTGTCACTTGAGAAAGCTTTATTACAGGAACACTTGTAGAAAAATGGTAGGTTTTGTTAGTTTTCTCTATTTACATAATGAAGTCTCAAAAGAAAAATCCAAATGGGAGCAGTGCAAACCTGAAGCACCTTTCCCATCTCTTGAATATTTGAACAATCCCTTGAGTGTCCTGGTAATTCACATATCTGCTTAAAGAGCTTGACTTACAAGGAGTTATTTAGCACAGGACAAGTATGTTTTTGCCTTTGTTACAGCACTGTTGACAGACAGTGTATTTGTTCAGTTTCTTTAACTAGGCTGATTAAATTCAAACAATTTAGGAGATGGCTTCTAAGTTTTTGTTCTGCTTAGTAGTTTGCTCTGTGCTTTTAGCTCATTGGCTCATATTTATGAATTTAGTGAGAAACTTGATGTCAGAACACATGAAGGCACTTCATGCTTTTCACAGACTCAGCCAAATGCTTCTGTCTTAATTTTCCAGCTCCAGTGTGCTTTTACAAATTTATTGTAAATCCCTTTAAAATGACAATGGGTTTGCAACAGAGGCTGACATATGTCTTGTCTACAACTGCTAGTAGGCAACAGCATGGTATGCTTGGTACCAAGGTGTAAGCTTCACTGAGCTGACATTGCATGAAGGCAGTGCTCTTAATTTGGTGTGTGACCCTGCTGCATAGTAAAGGCTGTCGTTATGAAATAAGAACTTGGAAAGGTCATAAACCTACTGGTAATAAATACTATTAATAATGTACATAGAACAATGGATTTAAATACATTCATATCAAAAAGAATTATTAATGAACAGAAAGTGGACAGCATAGATCTGATGACAGGAAGGTTGCATCTAATCTGAATTACTGAGTGACCTAGGAAGCTTGCTTGGAGGGATTACCAAATAATTATGTTAATATGCAATTATCACCTCATTTCTTCTGCAGTAACCTCAAGATGTAGTGTAGTAAGGGTGTTATAGCAAGTGCTGATAGTTTGCAAAAATACTGATGTTCAAGATTTTTTAAGACAATAAGATTAGCTTAAGGCATTTAAATTATGATCTGTCAGCTTGAAGATAGATCTGACCTTACACTTTTTTAATGCTTAGACTATCTGGCCACAGGCAGTCATATCTGCAGAACACATTATGATTTTTAAAACTGATACTTTATGAATAAAAACAGTATTTTAAATTAGGTAGATTTTAAATCAATTAATATAGAGTGGAGTGTGGCTTAGCTGAATTAATAATTGGTTTCTTTCTACTTTTGAATACGAAATAATTTCTGTATAGTAAATAGCATAGCATGTAAACCAAGAAAAACACTGTTAAGTGCACTACGGTCATTATGGGCTTAGCTGAAATAATTGAATTGAATTTGACCTAGCCTTTAGATAAAGTGTGTTTCAGAGGTAGGAGCTGGGATTTTGTACGCTTGTGTAGGCTTTTCCATCATCATTTTTACAAGTATATATCTCCTAGGTATATTGCACTAGATGCTTAAATAAAAATTACCTCAACTCTCTAGTTGAGGTAATATAGTCCTGGTAGTGGATATGGTAAGCAGTACTTGCAACAAATTTAATGTTTGATCTCCATTTTTAATTTTTCAAATACACCAAGTATTAAATGCTATGTATTTTGACAGAATTAACAATTTTGTATTCCTGATACGGTATAGAGAAGATAATTTAAAACTCTGATGGAAGCATGTGAAGAATATTGCATAGCCTTGGTTACATCTTCGTTTCAATGACTAATTTTCCTTTTTTTCCCTGAGAGACAAGTTAGATGATAACATTTCCTCAAAAAACATGGCATTGTGTCTTTAGTTATACCTATCATTGTTACTTTTTCATTTACATAAATTCTGACATGTGGAGTAGATAATGTAACTGAAGTATTGCATCTTGGTTCACTATTATCACAAGACTAAATTATTGTAATACAAAAATACATTTTCTGTTTTCTCTAATGCCACACTGTTAAAACTGTTAACTTTATTGTTGTTGTCCTGCACAAAAAATAATGAATTGTACCACCGTGATAGCTGAAAAAATAATAATATATGATGACAAGAATAAAAGTGATAATTAGCTGAAAATTATTAAAATGTAGCAGTCGTGTTATTGATATAGGCATTTCAGGCTTGATTCAAAGACTGAAGTCTGTAGGGATACCTGTCTTACCATAGAAGACTTCTAATCATACCCATATGGTATAGTTCAGAGTCTCCATAAATACACAGTATGGAGAGGACTCTCTTACACCATTGCATTAGGTGATGCTTTAGATATCTCTAATAACTCTGAAGAAAATCTCAGTTTTATGGTGACCACAGGGTGTCCTAGACACTTTCTTAACTTCAGCTTTAACACTAATTTTCATTAGCCAGTATGGTTTTGTATGTAGAGCAACATAGTTTTGTCTTCATCTTGTAAACCTGTGTGAAGTTTTGAGGAGCCATTCTGATAACAAGGGTTGCAGTCTCCAAGCAGCACGATATTCTCAGTCTGCCTCCCCGCTGTTCAGGGGTACCAGTGAAGTTGCTTTAAATGGGAAGCGTCTGTTCTTCCTCTGAACCCCTCACACCAGAACAGATGGGTGGAACTTGGAACATGGAAGGTTTTACCTCAGAGGTGGTAACAGTGAAGCCACTCATTAACACTGAATTTACCACTTCGTTAGCAGCGTTGCTTCCTGTTGAGAAAAGCTAATACAGGCTCTCAGATTGACTGAGCACGCTTTTGTCTGCTTTCTGCAGCAATAAACCAAGGAAAATGCACATCTTCCAGCCAAAATTGCCTTACTCAATTTCTTATAAATGTTTTGTGAACAGTTTTATACTTTGCTGCCTGATACTGTATGAAGCCTACATTATTGAGTTGTAAAATTGCTGGAGCTGTTGTTTATCATTGTAGGCTTCGCTTCTTTTAATTGACTTCTGCATTACTGATTCTTAGTGCATGTTTGCACTGCCCATTTCTAACTTACGTAGGTGATGTAAAGACTCCTGCTGGGTGGTGCATTATCACCATTTTAGGGTGATAGCTTTGGATGTGATCTTATTGGAAGTCGTTATTATAGTGAAATACCCATCTCAAAACAGCAAAGAAAAGCAAAAATCTAAGAAATGGCAAGATGAGAAACTGGGGTGTCTAGCAGAACATTTACGTAAAGGTATGTTGTAGATAATAATACAATAAAGTATTTCACACACTTTAAACGTTTATTATGGAGCTGATCTGAGCATTGCTGTATTTCTAAATTGGCTAGTTCAGTGATGGAGTAGCAAAGAAAATATATTTTTCATAACTTAACTTTTAATTGTATTTCTGCTCCAGATAGAATTACTTTTATCTGCAAAAGTAAGTTATCTTACATTAAGGTTTGTTTATTACAAACTCAGGAGAGGTTAAATAATTGTTTTGTCCTTTTGCTGATTTGAAACAAAACAAGTGCAATAAAAGAGAATTTCCATGAAGCCATAGTTAGCTTTGAATTGTGTGGACAGCTGTCATTCTGTTGAATTGAAAATACTGGACATATTTTAAAACATTATGTATGAAGATGAAACTGGTGTTGTTTAACTAGGTTGTTTTCTCTCCTTAGGAAAAAGGATGTCCAAAGTGGTTTTCCTGGATTTCGATAAAGGACCATTGCAGGAAGCCATGGATATTAGTTGTGAGTTATAACATCTTAATTCAAAGAGTCTAGGTAATAACTCCTTTTAACTGAGTTCCATTCAAAATGTTAATTGGTAACTGAAACTATGTGATTGCAGGAATCAAATCCCCCAAAAGATCAAAGTGAGTAGTACTTTCTGAGGGTAAAATATGTGATTTCTGTAAAATATAGATGTCCTGACTCCTAGATGAATGTTTTAATGCCTTATGCTCACTGTGTTCTGAGGACCCATATAAAAAGTGAACACCAGGTAGGCTAAAGTTTTCATTTCTGTTGGTCACACATTAATTTTCATGTGTAGACAGCTCCCTTGTGCTCACTAAGCATTGAATAGATGATTTGATGCATGAGTAAGAGTCACTTGTAGAACGACAAGGCCACCCACAAGGAATTAATATGCAGTAGTTATCTGTACTGGAAGATATTGTTAGTGTCATGCTCTGGATTCAACACGGTGACTTCAACTGGTAGGTAAATCCTAATGAAATGTTTTGTTCTTACAGTATTCTTCACCCACCTTTGATAAGATGTTGTTTAATTTGCTTATTGTTTAAAACAGCCTTATAGGCAAATGGGATTTATTTGTTTTAAAGCAAGGAGAGTCCTTTTGTAAGAAAGGAATAGGAAGACATCTAGTTTCCTCAGTGAGTTTGATCCTTTGTTGTGCCTCTGTCACTAATCAGAATCAAAATCAGCTTCATTGTGTTTTTTCCTTCTGCAGGCTTCCATGTAGCATCAGGTCAATTGTATGGGAGTACTTGGAAAAAAGTGCTACCTTGGGAAACATAAAGACTGTTTTACTTCCCTAAAGAAAGTATGTTTTAAAAAAAAACCACAGTTGCTAGAAGATGTCTGGGTAGCCTTTACTCCTTGATTTTACTTCTGGAGAATAATTGAAGATAATCTGTATTTATGTAATTTTCCCCATTTTGCTTGTGTGTAGGTCTCAGGCTTCTTTGAACTGGGATATTCGGCAGTGACTAGTTTGCTGTATGGTTATTAATACTGCATAGCAAAAATCTGTGGTTTTTTATTGCTTCATTGATTCACTATAAATGTCCTGGATATCCGAAATGAAAAGTAGATTTTTGACAAGTTCAAAACATCTTTTTAGATTACAGTGTGAGGAGTGATCCTGAGGAAAAGCTGTAAATTAAAGTTGTCATTATTTATTTCTGCAATTGCCTGATTTTTTCTTGTTTGTTTTTTAGTATAAATGTACTTAATGGACAGACCAGCAATATGGATGATTTAGAGACAAATACTGGAGTCACTGGTGCTAAAGAAGAAGAAATCCTATGTGATGATAATTTTGTATCTGAGGAAGAAGGTGGCATTCCCAAACCAGAAGATAGTGACACATCATTTCAGAAGAACAACACATTGACTCTGACTGAGGAGCTACCAAGGGACAGATCTGAAAAAGCCTTAAGTGGAGGCCAGGCTTCTCTATTTATACACACTGGTGCTCCTACTGTTTCTAGTGAAAACTTTATGTTGTCTAGAGGAACTGCTGTTAATGGACCAGTTTCACACTCCACCTCAACAAAGACTTCCATTATGAATAAAGGCAGCGTTTCATTAACCACTGGACAGCCTGGAGGTCATCTTGCAGATTCCTGCTCAACTTTGACAGTGGTTCATGATCTTCAGCTGCCTGCGAAGAGTACAACACAGAAATCAAATCAGCACCAAGTTTTATTTTTGTTACCTGATGTAGCACATGCTAAGAACCTGACTCATTCCATTAAAAATCTACCTACCTCTGCTTCAATTGGTTGTGATTCACAGCAAACAGTAGGAAATAGTGTAGATAGCACTTTAGTAGACCAAGTAGAAGTTTGTGAGGATGATAAAAATTTACTGTTAAAAGATGATTGTGATGATACATTAACAGGCATTTCCTCAGGTACAGGTGGCTTCAGATCGGGGTGTGATCCCAGCTGGGATCCCCAAAAAGAGTTTATACAGTTTCTTATGACAAATGAAGAAACAATAGAGAAGTCTCCCATTCACTGTAAGGTAGGGCTAGAAAAGAAGCGAAAAAGGAAAATGGATGTTAGTAAAATAACACGCTATACTGAAGACTGTTTTGATGATAGCAGTTGTATTCCTACTAAATCAAAACTATTAAATGTTGAATTTTTAGAGCAGAATGAGGAGCTACAAATAGTAGAACCACAGAAGTATTCATTGAGTAAAGTAAAGCCTGAATCCACAGATGAAGAGCTGGAAACTGTTGATGGTATCCAGCAGCTCATTTATAGTCCCACTAGTAACTGTGCAGAAGATACTTCTCCTGTTCACACTAGCACTTTTCTATCCAATACTTTGAAAAACAAATGTGAAGAGAATGATTCTGAACCACCATCTACTTTCAGTACTGATGAACCATCATTTTATCCCTGTACAAAGTGCAATGTGAATTTTAGAGAGAAGAAACATCTGCATAGGCATATGATGTACCATTTAGATGGGAACAGTCATTTCCGGCATCTCAATGTCCCCAGGCCCTATGCATGTAGGGAATGTGGAAGGACATTTCGAGATCGTAATTCACTTCTTAAACATATGATAATTCACCAGGAAAGAAGGCAGAAACTGATGGAAGAAATCCGTGAGCTGAAGGAACTTCAGGATGAGGGTAGGAGTGCACGGTTACAATGCCCACAGTGTGTATTTGGTACCAATTGTCCCAAAACGTTTGTGCAGCATGCAAAGACCCATGAAAAAGATAAAAGATATTACTGTTGTGAGGAATGCAATTTCATGGCTGTGACAGAAAATGAACTGGAATGCCATCGAGGGATTGCTCATGGAGCAGTAGTCAAATGTTCAGTTGTTGGTAGCGACTTCTCCCAGAGAAAAACCCAGAAAAAGGCATCCTTGAAAGATTCTTATTTAGGATCCTCAAGAAAGTCATCAACATATATGTGTAAGCTATGTCCGTTTGCTACTTCAACTAGAAGCATTTTAAAAAAACACATGGCATATTTGCATTCAGCATCATGCATTGATCCCTTTGGTAGCCATCTTAGACTAGAGAAAAGAAAAGGCAGTATAATAGAAGAATCTTTAGATTTTCGTAGTAGGACAAAACAGTTGATCAAACATTCTTCTACTTTTCCAAAGAACTCTGCTTTAAAACAGGATGTAAAAAGATCATTTGGCTCTACTTCACAATCCAGTAACTTCGCAAAACTTCACAAGAGACCCTACAGGATACAGAAGGCTCGGAAAAGCGTTTCACAGTCATCTGTAAGTGTGTGCAATCTAAATTCTACAAACAAGAACTTTTTTATTAGAAATAGCATTGACCAAAAACGTAAATGTTTTCATCAAGCAGCAAAGCAGAAAGCTAGTGCCAAAAAAAGTAATTATTTATATAGACACAAATATGAAAACTACAGGATTATTAAAATATCTAGTGACTCTTACCCTTTGCATTTAAAAAAGGAAGAGTCCAAATCTGTCAGTGCTTTACATTTATTTTCTTCATCAAGTAATAATTGTTTTGTCATGGATTCAAATAGCCTTGATTGCAAAAGGGCAGAAGGCTGTAAAGATCATAGGCATGTAGCTGTAAAAAGAGTGGTTAAAGAATCCAAGAGGGAAGGCTCTGTTACAGGAGATGATTTGGATTGCTGTCCAGATTTTCTGCATAAAATGACTGTTGTTGTTTTACAGAAACTAAACTCTGCTGAAAAAAAAGACAGCTATGAAACGGAGGATGAAAGTTCATGGGATAATGTTGAACTATGTGATTACACTACACAGTCTGTGGAGGATGAATCTTACAGTGATATTAATCAGGAGCATGTAAACCTATTCCCCATATTCAAAGGTAAAATGGAAGATAATGAAGCTGGTGATAAATCTTCACTTGGCTATGAGCAGAATGATGGCTTTTATTTTGAGTATTATGAAGATGCTGAGGGTAGTAACTTCTTGCATGATTTGCATGATCCTCAGAATTTAGAAAATGTAGGATCAGCATTGCCAAAGCATAATTCAGTTTTCCACTGGACTGATTTGTCGCTTGAAAAGAAATCGTGTCCGTACTGTCCAGCAACCTTTGAAACAGGTGTTGGCTTGTCCAATCATGTCAGAGGACATCTTCACAGAGCTGGACTAAGCTATGAAGCCCGTCATGTTGTTTCACCAGAACAGATAGCAACAAGTGACAAAATGCAGCATTTTAAAAGAGCTGGAACAGGGACTCCTGTTAAACGTGTTAGAAAAGGTAAGATTTGGGGATTTTTTTGGGTATGAAATAAAGGGTGGTCAAAGGGATTTATTGAGCACTGAACAAGACTTGCTTTATCTTCTTGTAAAGCCTCTCTTCTTGTGATTTGCAGTTATCATGTTTAACGGTATATAATTGTCAAAAAACATTAAAATTATTTTCTTTGTAGCAATTGAGAAATCTGAAACTTCCTCTGAGCATACATGTCAGCTCTGTGGTGGCTGGTTCGATACTAAAATTGGATTGTCTAATCACGTGCGAGGACACCTGAAGCGGCTTGGCAAAACCAAGTGGGACGCACACAAGTCTCCCATCTGTGTTCTGAATGAGATGATGCAAAATGAAGAGAAGTATGAAAAAATCCTAAAGGCTTTGAACAGTCGCCGTATTATTCCCAGACCATTTGTTGCTCAGAAATTTGCATCAAATGACGACTTTTTATCTCAGAATGTTATACCTCTTGAAGCATACCATAATGGCTTAAAGACTGAAGATATATCTGTGTCTGCATCAGAGGAAGAAGGGCTGAGTTTCCTAAATGAATGTGATGAAACAAAAGCAGTACTACATGATGAAAAAAGAAATCAGTCACTTACACTGATAGAACTCCTGAAAAACAAGAGGTTAGGAGAAGAAAGGAATCCTAATATTTCCCCTCAAAAGATGCATAATCAAACTGCAAGGAAGAGGTTTGTTCAGAAGTGTGTTCTTCCATTAAATGAAGACAGTCCATTGATGTATCAGCCCCAAAAAATGGACTTGACTATGCAGTCAGGTAAGAAGGTGTTTCTTGACAACATTTCCAAAGAATCATACAATCCATAGAAAATGTAGAAGTGCAGAGCATTTTATTTGGGATTCTGTTCATTTAATTCTTGTTTCATTTCCAGAGGACACTTGACTGCGAGAAGTAGCACAGAAAATTTTTCTGACATGTTTTTCCTAAAGTGAAAAAAACCCTCAGCAGCACTGAAGGGTTTTTGCATGGAATATAGTTCCTGTTCTGCATATGACTGGGCATGCAAATTGAAAGTGGACACAAAGTGAGCCTCAGTAAGGAAGAAGACACATCCTGCAGTAAACAACAAGTTGAAGTGTCCATGCATATTTGGTAGACTAACAGTTCTGCAATGTTTGGGCTCGCAACCCTGTTTATGGGCGTTAAAACAGCTGGTTTGGGAATACTGCATTTAAGTCTTCAAGGTTTGTGCAAGGCAGCATTTGCTCAAACTAACAGAACTGTTGATACCATTTTAAATGCATAATACTGCAAATTGGTGAATCATTGTCAACTAATTTTGATGGTTTTAGGCAAACATACTCTTACAACATAGATTAATTCTTGTTTGTTGCAAATTGTGGCTGCTGTGAGAAACTCATGCTTGCTTAGGTCCTGTCTATCCTGAGTGACAACCTGTGCTGGTTCAAGCTTTGTTGGCATACAGTTGTAGCCAGCAGGTTTCCAATGCACGGCCTCTGACCTACAAGGACCTAGATTGTCCCTCCACTGAGAACTGTGCTAATGAAACAATTCTACAATCAACTTCCTAGCTACTCTGTATACTAATAGAGCAGGCTTTTAGGGTGATGTTTTTAACTTATTTGTCACATGAGAATTATTTCTAGTCTTGGGGAACTATTACAACATCCTTTTTAATGTGTATGTAGAGCTTGCATTTACCGGTTTCTTGGTTGGACACCACCAATGCTGCAGGGTTCTCTAGACTGAAGAGCAGGATCTTATTTTTATACCCCTGACTTTTTTTGGTGCTGTTTCTTTTCTTGTTATTAACCAGGTTAGTAAAACTGGCAGTGCCTAGTACTTTTTCACCTATATTCTTTTCTTCCTTTAAACAAAAAACCCCACAATCTGATGTGCTTAGAAGTTCTTTTAGGGGGCTATAAAAGTGTGGCAATAAATCTCTTAAGAAAGGTGGCTTTCTAAAATGACATAGTAGAAGTGGAAAAGAGTTACATTTTATGTCTTCTGTACGTCTGTGGTTGTCCCTTAAGACAGGAGATTGCTTAATAAAGGAAGTGTATCTTTGACAGGTTTAATGATTTGAAAAACAATGCTGAAGGAGTAGCTTGCCAAACCTGACACTGTGTTTTGCTTTCTGTGTAATATTTACTGCTCATGACTAGGTAGAACCTGTTTGGTTATGATGAATAACCAAGTAAAAATAAACATACGCTCGCATAGTACTAACAGTTCTGAATGGGGCCCGATAGTTTTCTGTGGCTGAGGTAACAGAATTTGATAACTAACGCACTGTGCCAGTTGAGTTAATAAGAAAATACTTAACATCAAGTTGAAAACCTTCTGTTTTTCCTAAAAAGGGCAAATATTCCTAATTCTGGTTTTAGTTTTATAAAGGCTTTTACCAACCAAGTGTTCTTCTTCTGTAACTTGCCTGAAAAAACAGCATGTCTTCTGTGGCTGCTGGAGAATAGCATTCTTTCTTTCCTGCAGAGACTTTTCAGCTGAGTAATTTTAGCTTTTTCATTTATTCTTCTAATAATTTATTAGTAGAGAACCTGAAATATTAGTTCACCAAAACAATGTATCTTTGGTAAAATACAGGGAGGAAATATGGTGAGGTTGAGCAGGAGATAAGTTACAATGGTTTCTTTGTCTGTAAGTGAGGAGTTCAGTATTGTTTCATTGTTTTCGTGTGATAAATAGCATGTTGCTTTATTGATATTTATTTAGTGCAAAGATTTTAGCAAAGAACTTCAAAGCATTTACTTTCATTATCAACTGTGCATTTAAAGTAATGAATAGAAAATGCACTGAACAAAATGTTTTGTCTAACAGCTGTTCAGTGGTGTGTTTTACCACCTTTGTCTCTGAGCCTTCAACAGCAGCCTAATTTTAGTATTGAGCACTTTAGCCTTATAGGTAAAACACTTTTTAATTACCACTTTGTCAACTTGACTTTTCAAATTCTCTTTATTGGAAATTCTGAAAGCTCTGAAATTTCTCAACAGAATTGTGCTGTTCAAATTGCAGGATTGTATTTTGGAATTAGGGCTTCTTTATGTGGAGATGTGTAGGAGCTTGGTAGTAGGTATTAAATGCAGAGTAGCCTATGGGCTCAAGTTGCCTCCTTTCTGTTCTTTTTCAAATAACATGGTTTGGCTTAAAGCACTAGGTGGAAAACTAATAACGGTTAACTTGGATCCTTCTAATATACTAAACAATCGCGTCAATGCAGTGAATATATTTTAAACCATCTTTATTGCAGAAAACTTTTTACAACGCTTTGAGAATTTCATTTTTTGAAGAGAGAACTGGATTATAGTTTTCTTTTGAATGATAGGTATGCCTGTGAAGCTTAGAACGTGTGTGCATTGCAATACGACGTTTACAAGTGCTGTTAGCCTGTCCAACCACTTACGCGCTTATGCACGAAAGAAGAGTGCTGGACTTTTGACTGGGACAGGTATGTTTTGTTACAGATGTAAAAGCAAGTCTGTCTATGATACATTTTCTTCATCAGACTGGACAAAAGCATATGTTAATCCAAAATAATTTTGAAGCTTCTGCTGGTAAACAATTTATTTGCCATAAAACTTCAGCAACGTGTAAGAAGATGTATGTTGCTGTTGTCCACTCTCATGTCTGATTTTCATTCTTAGTCTTTGATTTTGGATCCAACACTTAAGGTATGTAAGCAAAACTAAGAGATGGTTGCTTAAATTAATTCTTCTATGATATCGCAACTTCCAAACCAGATAATTGGCCTTCTAATGAAGTGTTTTAAAGTATCTTGGAAATAAGAGCAGTGGGGAGAAAAAAAAGGCAACAATACAACAAGTAGTTTTTACTGTCTAATACAAATAATTACAAAGAATACGCAAGTAAAATAGGAAAAGCAAGTAATTTTACACTTTGTATATTTCTAACAACATACTATATGTAGTTGGTTTCATATCTTGTTTGGCTCACAACCCAAAAACTACCTGCTCTGACATTGAGTGAGGGTAGTACAGCATTTGGCACTGCTATCAATGCTTTTTATTAAAACACACTTCATTTTGAAATTATTCTAATACGCCATATTTTTACTTGTTTTCAGAGACCTGCAGCTTGCTTGTCTGTAGGCAGTTTCTGAGTTTACTTGGATTATTGCTGAGATTAGTGGGACTGCATGTGATCAACAGCAAATTGAGGAACAGAGATGCAATATAATGAGGAAAATTTGGAGATATGAAGCCTGAAATATTCTGTAATTAAGAACAGCAAGCATCAGTTTTCTGTGTCAACAAACACAGACTTTTACATAATGCTCTTGGAAAATATGTAATCCTTTTTTGATCTGCAAATGTAATTCATTATGCTAAGAATGACAAACTGAGTAGCAGGCTTTCTCTGTAGAAGGCTGAAAGTAGTATTTTTATAATATGGGCCTGTGTCTGCCAGGTCTTATGTTGCATTACATTAGTGCTATAACAAAGCAGATTTGGAAGGAAGTCAGCAGACACAGTAATACCTAACATGTAAAAGGATATGCCTTTAGTCAGTGATTCTGAAAATTTTCATATTTATTCAGTAGAAGTGTGATGGTAGTAAACTTCATTTACCACTGCTGTGATTTGATACTAGCACTGTGGTAAGTTCCTTTTCTTATATACATACTGAGGAACTTTATTTCAATAGCTATATATTTAAATTGCACATTAATAACTTAACAATAATTCAATGAAGGAGACACTGGCAAACAGGGTAGTACAGAGATTGAATCCTGGACAAGCGCTTTGTACCTAGCTTCCCTTTTGCTAAGTGGGAAAAGTGAAGGAAGCTTGTTTAGGTACATCCAGGGATTTTTGTTTGTTTTCTCTAAGAAACGTATTTTGCTAGTGAAGTAGTTGCATAGTCATCAGAACAGTTACCACTTTTCTTAAGAGAATGGAAAGAAAACTCACGAGTCTTGTATCGTTGGACCTAGGAACTGGTTTTGAATTAGGTTGGAAACAAAATGGGGTTAGAAACAAAGTTTAAATAAAAGGTTGGAAACAAAAGTGTGGAAAAAAATCTTTTGCTCTCAGAAGCTGGATCTAAGCCAGATAAATAACTTAAACCATGGATTAAGGCCTGTCACTGAAACCATTGACTTAAGGAGTCAATGTTGAGTTGTAGCTATAACATCATGCAACCAATGTATATTTGTAGTAACTTAGTCATTACTCTACTGCAACTCTGTGAAAGTTGTAAACTTTGCTCATTAACTTCTCATTCAAGCAAGCTTAATACAAGGCTTGTAGATCAAAAATACACTTTTAAACTGTTGTTCTGTTTGATATTCACTTTATAATATAAGTTTCGTGAAGAGAATTGTAATGCAAGATTTCACTAGTACACACTAGTTTCAAAGTACACACAAGTACACGCTTCTTATGAGTGTTGTTCTTGGGTAGATACTGGGTTTTCTTATTAAAAGATGGTTGCAGTTGACAGCAATTTCGAGATGTTTTCAGTTGGGCCTCAGCCACAGCTGAACCTTCAGTGGTCTTCAGCCATTGTATGAAGACAATGAGGACATGTTTATACATGTTCCTTCTCATTAAGCCTTTCTTATATCTTCTAAAGCAAACGTAACTACCAAAACTAAATCACGTCAGTTGAATAATTATCTCCATTTCTTGCTGTAATAACATAAGGATGTCTAAACATGAAAGCTGTAATTCTTTTATCTGGCAGTTGTTATGGGACCTATCTAGGCACTACTATTTATTAGGAGAAATACATGAGAAATATGTGATCTCTGCATGCCACCAAATGAGACCTTTCTGAGCATTACATTAGCTTATGTACTACTCTCAGATTTTCCATTCGTCTACACGTGTTTTTGATATTGACTGTTGCCATATTGCTCTTCTAGCAGATGTCCTGCTTCTTCAGTCAGTAATGTCATCATATTTAGTTAAATCTTAGCCTATTTTTCTTTTCAAATGCAACTTGACAGTTTTAGCAGTATAGTAGACATAGTTAAGCATAATGGTAGCTTTGGAGAATGGACTCAAGAAAAACATCCTAGAAGTGAAAGTTCCTAGGCTGTTGGCTGTTTGAGGTTAGTCTTTATTATATTTGTGCCTATACCAATGCGTTATGGATCCGTTGTAGAGCAAATACCTGTGTCCTCAGGTGTCTGGCTGGAACTTTTTGTTGTTGTTATTCAGTCCAGTTTTTAACAATGTAATGATCTAATTGCTCTTCTTGAGTAGATGTTAATTTCCTCTTATACCTGTTTTGATGTATAGCAACACATTGGCATTTCTCAGGGCAGGTGGTCAACTTGCTTCTTTCTTCTGAGTATCTTTAGAGCATTGGACAAACCTACACAAAATCTTCAAAATGCATCTCACTCTTCTTCGTTACAGTGGTATATTCAGCTTCCTTTCTTTTTTTCTCTCTCGGCTTCTCTTGCTCCCTTCTGCCCTGGCTCTCCCCAAATCTCTCAATTCTTTCTTGCACCCTGGCTTTTTACATCTCCTCTTTGGTGACTCTTTTCACATACTCAGTCTCTTCTTACTGGCTTTTGTCTTCTGGGAATCACTGCTTTGTTCTTTGGTCTCTGCTTCTGTAGGTGGAGACTGCTTTGTCAGAAGTTTGGGAGGGAACAATAAAGTACAGAGCAAGGAGTCTGGCCTTCAAGCCAACAGTGTGACTGAGTTAGCAGTTCATGAGGGCTACTACGTGTTCAAATAATTTCAAATGTTGTTTTGTCAAACTTGTAGCTTTGGGATGTTTGTGGTGGAAGCATATCAGGTATGCAGAAATCTGAGATTCGCTGGCTTTATGTGTCATTATTCTGTGCTGTTACAGTCATAACAAATCGACTGGCGTGATGAGCTTATTTTCAGCATCCTGTAAAATCTTACAGGGAGCAAATGATAGGAGGGGTTTACTTAATGTACTTCACTGTGCAGTAGTGATGAGGAGAGATAGCAAGTGATTGAATTTGAAAAGTTAGTAACTAAATGTACAATAAAGATAGTTCATTATTATTATTATTTACTTTTTAATTGGCAGTGCTTTCAAATGGTAAATTAGTTCCATTTCTGTGTCCAATTATTCAACTTGTTTTAGCTTATGTACACTTTGACAAAAGTAATGAAGTCTGAGTAAAAGACCCAGCTTCGGTTTTCCTGAAGTAAGAAGCATTTCATATTAGAGGACATCAGGAAGCAGAGCATTTTAATTTGGAACTGCAGACCAAGTGTCATGGCATGAAAGTGCCTCTAATTGTGACCTGTCTAATTCACTTAGACATTGCTCATGCTCATTGAAACCTCCTATGTCCATCTGCTTGTAGTCTTTCTTGATAAGTCATCACAGAGGTTTTTGTATGCAGTGTTTTTACCTAGCATATACTTTTTGAAGTAGTGTGCTCTGAAATTATACCTAAGTATATCAAGGAGATTCCTCCAAGGTTTGGTAGTCTTTTGTTTTAAGTGGGTTGTTTCTCCATCACGTTGTATCAGCAGTTTGAGGAAGTGATGTGACTGGTTGTTTACAAGAAGTTTTTCAGTTATCAACTAGGAAACACCAGGTGGCCAAACTTGAGAGTTCTTCCAAAAAGAAGTAGGCCTTTATGGAGAATGAAGAATGATGGTTTGGAAGCTGTTGTAACTACAAAGTAGCTCTTAATGATAGGTAATTCCTGCTTCTCTCTAGCAGTTTGCTGCTGTTTCCATGCAGCTTACTAGAGCTAAATTATCCTTGGTCTCTTCCCAGACATGATAAAAATAGACTTTCTGAGGAGGGCGTGTTTTGTTACAGTGAAGGCATAGAATAAGCAGGAACTGAGTTTTGCCTGAGAGTCAGAACATGGCTACTTCATGGGGAGGCAATGGCTGAGGCAGCTGTGTGATTTACTTGATGTTTGCGACCACTTGTAAGCATCCTATCAACAGAGTACTCAGGTGTGTGCATTTGACTTTATTTAAACTTGTTGCTCTCCAGATAGACAAATTGAAATTAATGTGATGGTTACTGGTACACATGCCTCATGACTGCTGTTTGTATTGTAGTTTTCAATTAGCTTTACTCAGATACTCCTTCTTCACTCACTTCCCATCTTCACTGGAGTAACTTCAAAACATACTGGTGCTGCTTTGAGCTCCCTAAAATGTGAAAGAATATGTTTGCTGTCTCAGAAGACAAAGGGAACAAAAATGACCCTTGCAGAACACACAGGATTTGTGTTCTTAGTGTTTTCTGTCTTTTATTACAGCTTCTTGCTTGGGCAAATCTACTTTCAAATTCAGCTAAGTTGCTCTGAGAATTGATAGCATAATCTGAATCCTTTTTCGTGGTCTTTTACTGTGATATTTTCTTCTCTTGGTTTTATAATTTCCTTATATAGAGCCTCCATCATAAATGGCTCGGAGAACATGCCCTTCCTTTTGTTTTCCTTGTTTTCTCACTGTTTGTGGAAAAGGTACCTTTCAAGGAAGTAGAAACTACTTCTCCTGGTTCCTTATGGCAATTTCTGTCAGCGTTGCTGTTGTTTGATTGCACAGTAGTTCAGAGGGGGTTTTTTCTTAGAAGATTATACACACAAACCCATTAGATGTCAGGAATCTGTTGCAGAAGACCAATCCAGGTCTTATAGGAAAGGTAAAGCTCTCTGAAATGCTCCAGATATATGTGAGTAGAATCAAATTTCTTAATGGGAATGAATGTCTTTGCCAACATCAAGGAAATCAGCAAGTTCTTGTTCCAAATGCAAGAGGAGTCTGTTGTCACTACTGCTTCTTTTTTTTGGCCACTCATATAAACTGACATCAACTAACTCATCAGATGCAACTCATGGACGTGTTTGCATTCAGATAATACCAACTTCTCTTTCCCTTCTTCCCACTCCGTTCCACGAAATTGGCAAAGGCAAAGCTTTTGCTGTAATAACTGCTGCAGATGAGTTGCGCCTCATACAAACAGTTCTCTTTAAAGCATGGGTGTCTGGGTTCCCGTATTTTATCTACTTACTTTGCTGATGCTGTTACTGAAGTTGTGGTGTGTAAAATACTTATGTATGTGGTAGCTCCTACTTGACGTGATAGTTAGCTTTCTTCTTCCTAATTAAATGAAGAATATGTTTCTTGTGAAAGAATAAAGTATTAGGAACCCCTTGGTGCTTTTGCAGAAGCATCTTGGCCATTTCTCTCTCTCCCCGCTGCCACTTTGGGTTACTGCCTTTTTATCCAGACTGGTTTTGTTGTTCCTGTCAGAAAAAAATGCTGTTAAGCCTCGTTTTCCTAATGTTGATCTGAAGAAGTCTCTCTAGGTTGGTGTCTGCTTTCCAGTTACTTTATTGGTTCTCTGATACCTTCAAACCTCACTAATTCATTCTAAATTTCAGATAGGTAGGAATCTTTAAGTCTGGGGATAGAACTGGAAAATGTCTGGTATGTCTACCAGGTTGAAAGTTGGCCTTGAGAGGTGCTCATTTGGAGGGCATGAGAAAAATTAAGGATACAATCAAAACTGTGTGTTCTTTAAATCAACATGTTTTACCTCACTAGACAATGTCTTATGATTCAGAATGCTAAGAGGTTAATTCTTGTGTTTTATATTCTAGGAGTCAAAACTTTAGCCAAGTGTAACAATTTTTTTTTCCATTTTACTGTTAAGATGCTTCAATAGCATAGCATTATGCCTTCTTGGTATCAAGAATACCACGTGGTACTGTCTTTCTGGTTTCTGTGGAGTTTTTGTTGAAGTGGTGTAACTGGTTGTTTGCAAAAGTTTTTGTGTTGGAGTTCTATTGTTGGTGTCTTGTGTTTCAGAATAGAGTGTAGCTAGATACACTTCTCAGTTCAAGCAGTCACAAACTTCTTGAGCTTTATCAGCTGTTTGCATCATAACAATATTAATTCAGTTTAATCCACTCATCCCCCACTTTGGCTGCTTCTTAGCATCTCCAGGTTTTGTTTCAGATTCCCATTACATTAGTTTATGGGAGATACAGACCTCAGAGCTGTCTGAACTCATTTGCTATGTGTTTCCTGTTCACACATGTTACTTTCATACACAGTTTCAAATGCTTAGACTGAATTTAAAAAGTGGCCCTGCCATCCCTGTTGATTGTCCTAGTACCAGCTCCCACTGCCAAGGACTAATACATACTTTTTGTAAGCTTCATGAGAATTCAGAGAGGAGTGAAGGGGAAGCTTCATTTGAAATTCTTAGAACAAAAGGACAGATGTTTGCTTTGTGTTGAAAACAAATGGCACGTGTTTTATACAAACTAGAAATTCCTGATTGTAGTGGCTGAAAGCTACAATTTCATAAAGTTGTAACTTGGTTAAACATGAATGGTCTTATGATGGTACTTGAACTACAAAACAAGTTCTGAGATTTTGACAGTGTTTTATGCATGAAAGGGAACTTTCAGTGGTGGAAATCATTACTATCAGCAAAACAAAAGTGTAAAGCTGAATGTCAATTAGCTAGTCTTTCAAAGAGCAAGCACAATGCTAAGCTAAAAAAATCCAGCTTCATGTGTTTTGCCAGTATATTTCTTAGAATACACTGTAATTGTTTTGGATTTACATTATAATTAAATATAGAAAAACAAAGAGGTAGATGTCTTTTCATTATTGCTGTAGGGAATACTTACTGAATATCTCTAACACTCATTGAAGTATTACTTTCACATATGAAAATTTCTCTTCTTAGCTTTAGACTGTAAGCAAAAGAAGTCAAGGTCAAGATCTGGAAGCAAGAAGAAAATGCTGCCGTTACCTCATAGTGCTGATGAAGTTTACATACTCAGATGCAGGTACATAGTGTTGCTTTAATTGGAAGAATACATTCTTAGGAGCTTACTAATGTTAGTCATAAAAAGATTAATGATTGTATCCGTAAATGTTTGTGATTGAATTGAATAATACGGGGGGAAAGGAATTGCCCGTTTTCATTAATTTGAACAAGAGGATTTGACTCAGTCACACTTGGGTGTTAGATTGTCTATTGTTTCTCTAGCTAAAATCTTACCGGTCATGTCCGAGTAATATTCTGTCCTTCAAAAGAAACCTTATATAAGAACAACAGATCGTTACTACTGGCATTGAAAGTGTGAGAATGCAGGGTTTTGTGCTCACAGTTACTACTAATGAACTCAATTACTAAGTTTTTCAGCTAAAACATGTAGAAACAAACTTCAAGAAGATTAAGACTTTACTCTTACTGTCTTTATAATTTTTCAGTACAGATAGATGTATCTTGATGCATTAATTTTAATATTTGCGTAGGTTTTGTGGTCTGGTCTTTCGAGGACCTTTGTCTGTTCAAGAAGACTGGATAAAGCACTTGCAGCGACACATTGTCAACGCAAATCTTCCACGGACTGGAGCTGGCATGGTTGAGGTCACATCACTACTTAAAAAGCCTGCTTCAATTACTGAAACTTCATTTTCTTTACTGATGGCAGAAGCAGCATCATAGAACACAGAAACATTTTAAATTTTAATTGGATGTAAATTTGAAATACTTCATCATTTTTTAAAATAAATTGCTACACTAAATTATGTTTATAAATGCTAAAGACAGAAATAGAGGAAGTGGATTACAGTAACATCAAAATAAATTGAATACTTAACAGTTACAGTAAGTAGTCTTTATATTTTATATAGGGTGGAAGATGTGTTTTTAAGGTTTATTATGTTTTTGTCAGTTACTGTGTTCACTATCGATACAAGACCATTATAGGTATGGCAGCCATTTTTAAATTGTTGCACATGGGTACTTAAAAGGCAGATTTTAATAAAACAAAGAAACCACGTTCTCTTCAGTGTTACCCAAATCAAGGTTCTGTTTATTCCAAAAAGAATTACATAGTAAAATAAGATACTATTATATTTTGTTTGTATGTATGTAGTGTTTTGTATAATACCAAGAACTGCTAATACAATTTACTCAACTTAGGGCATTAAATACCATGTACTTCATAGTTCAAGAGACTGTTTCGTTCAAATAGGGCAATTAGTACTATTCTATCTAGATGTGTAAGTGTTTTTTTTAAATCACATGAGGCTTTTTGTACTAAAAAGTGGAGGGAAACTTGTTTAAACAAATTTCTAAGAGAAATATGTACATAATACTGGAAATTTGTGGTAAGGAAATATTCTTTACTTCAGTTGCATTTCTCACTGACAATAAAGTGGTGCATCCATGCTACCTCCTACTTGTCAACAAAGATGGTATTTACCCATATGTTTTTGTATCATAGTAGATTCAATCCAACTTTCTTTATTACAAAGCATCTTTTTGTTAACAAGTTTGTTACTTTTATGACAATTTACTTAAAGTCTGACTTGCTTACAGAAGTTTGCCTCTACTATTTTATTTAACACTGTAGAAATGTACTAATAAGCATTGCTCACTACACGGTTAGAGTAGGCTTTTCATTTATAATTCTGTTTAAAAGATTGATCATTTTAGAAAACTCAAACACAGATTGAAATGTTTCCACATATGAAGAGAATGTTTACAACTTAAATTTTAGAGCTTGTTTTGGATGTGATTATATGTATGAAAACTGTAACACTATGCTCATGCTAAGGACCTACTTACAGAATTATTGAAATAAATGTGCTGTGAGGATGGAAATATGGTGCAGGTGTCTTGGTCATGATGAATTGTGTTTGTTCATTTAAACTGTCTTCAGAACATGATTTTTGTTTAAATCAAATTAGATTCGTCTACAAATCAATTTTGTATGCAAGTAACATTTCATTTTACTCATATAGGGTAACAGATACTGTAGTTAAGCCAAGGATATGCATTGATATTTTCTTTATATGTAAATAAAGTTAAAAGCAGTTAAAGCAAGAGGAGTATTTTGGTAGAGTATATACATACCTCACTGCCAGTGAAATTGCTTTCCTATGGTATATCTCCTTACCAGAAAAATCTCTAAATAAAAAGGTTTAAAGAAAATCTAAATGTCTATAATGTGAAGCATTTATTTGCATTGTGTGAATTAAGTTTGTGGAATTTATTTGTCTTGCTTGAGATTAGAATCTTCTCATGATCTTAAGTAAAAGTACATTTACTTGCAATAAACGGAATTGTTCACAGATGCATTACATATGATTGGTGGAAAGTATGAATAAATGTCTGTCTTCCTGGGTGCACGGAGTTCAGAGTTAACACATGAGGCTTGTTAATGTTCTGATAGAATAGATGGGCTAAAAATGCACAGCTGTGCAAGACAGGCCATCCTAGCTGTGTCAAGGCTATCATTAAAGTAGTGCTGTCAGGTGTTTAACTGTACAAATTGCTACAGTTAAGTTTAGCTTTCTTGTTGAAATTTATTCTCTTGTAAGTGGAAAATCTACATCGTTACATTTAAAGGCTGGAGGAATAAATACTTTAGAGATTATAGAAAAGATAACTGGGATGTTGAAGTGTATTGCAGACAAATCATGTGTATGCAGACTAACAAATTTCTGAATTTGTGGATACTTGCAGAACTTTTTTATACTATGTGAAAACTGAAGATTTAAAGCAGTGTGTTGAAACAGAATAGAAGGAAGTGATCACATCACCTTGAATGTTTATAATGCTTTAATAGAGTGCTTGTTTACCCTTCTCACCAAAAAAGGTGCTTGTGAGAGCACCATATTTTATGGCTGTTTAGCAAATGAAAAAATCAATTAAGTGCAAATGATATTTATCTAGTGTTGTTAAGAATGCTTGTAAGGTGAAGCCATACTGTGCAGAATTTTGCGTTAGCAAAAACCTCTTACTAGATTCATAATAATAACTTTAAAAACCCGAGTTAATTCTATTTAATTCATTAAGGCCCAATAGTGAGCTATTTTATGTAATACTAAAATTAAAATGCAAGATTGTGTCTGAAGAGCAGTGAGCTCTAGGGCTGATCAGTTTCCAAAATGAGATTCTATTGATGAGGAGCAGTTTTCAGTGACAGGCTGTGTGCCCTGCTGGCATCAGATCCTTGTGGTATAGTTTGAAAAATATGTACGAGTTCTAGAACTCTTCTGATTATTAAATTATTTGCATATGTGGTCGATACAGGCTGAATAATCTTTAAAAAGAAAAAATAGATTACTATTAGCTATCCTTAGCCTCTGGTCGTCAAGTGGGGCTATTTGTTTTCCTGGTTTCTGTTGTGTGGAGATACAGATATTTTTTATCATTATCTGCAAGGAACTATAAATCCCCCTCTCTGGAGTTACCAAAATTCTAAATAATGTGGTAGAAGAGGGTAAATTAAATCAGTCACTTTGTGATGCCAATCTGATGTTATGTGGCTTGAGGGGCTCCGTGGCAGTCTGTGCTAAAGAGCTGGACCTCCGGAGCTGCACATCTAAAAGACATGGGTGTTAGTCTGTTCAGGTTGGCTTAGATTGCTTTGGGGTAAAGGCTGCAGTGGCACAGTGATTTCTGTTTGGTTGATTTTCATTCTTTATCACAGTCCTACTTGTTTCTGAAGTTATCCTAGTTTCTGGTAAAGGTCTCTTTAGTAGTAGCCTCAGGAAAATTGTAGAAGACCACCCCCATATGCTTTTCATAAGATGACGGGCTATATTCCCTAGCCCCAGTGATATTTCCAAATAGTCTTCAAAAAGGAAACCTCTGCTTGCATTCCTTGAAAAGATATTTCTGCAGAACCTTGGCTAAGTGATGGAAGTGCCCGTGGTAGCTGCTGCCAGGTGGTAGTGTGTTCAGGCTGGACGCATGGAAAACGGAGACGGGCAGATAACGCGTGTTGGGCATCTACTGCGGTTTGCCCAGTACTGCTTCGTGTGGCTTGGGGGAACTGTGTGAGGTGGGCTGCTCCCAAGGGTGAGGGTTCCAGCTCTGCCGGCAGATCCAACCTCTTCCTCGGGGCTCGCCTTCCGCAGGCAGCAGTGTCAGGAAATGAGCTGCTGGCTCCTCCCGGTGGAGAGGAAGGACTGCCCGTGGGTGCCGGTAGCTGTTGGGGAGGGAGCGAGCGCGGCTGTGCCGAAGGTGGCACTCTAACAGTCGGGGGCGAGTCCCGGGCCAGGCGGGTTGGGTTTGAGCTGTGTGCCTGTGCTAATTCCTACTGTTTCAGCCATGCTCAGGGAAATCACCAAGCTTTTTGAGGTAAGTGATCACAGGAGGAACGCAAGTTATGAATTAGGGCTCAAAGAAGAGCATCCAAAGTTTCTAAAGGTCAGTGTCACAGGACTGAGATGGGAAGATGCAATGCTGTTTTGACTGTGATGCTTTTCCTTGGCCAGTTACAGTTCTAGGTTTTCTGCAGTGCTTTGAAGAGGGATTATGCATTAAATCTACCTGATTCTGAAAACCTACAGAAGATAAATTGGGCTGAACAAATGTGGAAATATTAGCAGTGAATAACAAGTACTTGCTTTTAACTAAATGGTTTATGGGCTGTGAACAAACTGTGTGTAGTTCAGCACTATGGTTAACAGACTTCCACTTTTTATAACAGTAGCTAGTGGCCTGGATATTTAAACACAAGTCTCATATTTTAAAAATTGATTTATATAGTTTCGAGTTTGTTTAAAGAAAACCCCAAACTTTTTAGGGTGGTACTTACTTTAAAAAGCTAACTGCATTATGATTTGATATTTCAATCCACCGTGCTTTGTAGGTGCTGTTGCCTGATACATGGGTAGCAATTGTGATGTAATGGAAACATTTGGCCATAGTGCCAGGTTTGTAATCTCTTGCAATAAAATGTTCCTTTTTAACATGCAGGCTTCTTTGGTGTTCTTCCCATTGCTCGGAGGTGAGCTGCACTGCACGTGTCATTTAACCGGGGAATTCCGCCCCAACCAGAGCAGTTGTGTGGTGATGCAGAGGGCAGATTTGCTGGCTGTAGCCACCTGAAAATTCGGAGAGGTGAGGCAAGAAGGGGTATTTATATTCCAGTGTTAGAGACTAAGGGTGAAAATTGGTGGTGGCGGGAATGGCACCAGAGCCAGGGGCCCAAATCTGAAGGTGAATCCCAAGTGACAGTGGCTCTCCTCTGTGCCCATCTGCCCATTTTTCCCTCTGTACAATCTGGGCTCACTGCTGCCTTCTTTCCCAGTTAAGAGCAATTTTTCCTTGCAGCTTTGGCTGCGCAATGTCTGCCACACATACCTGGACAGAGCTCACTGAAAAACCCAGTCTGCCTGGTGCTCTGCAAGTCCTGGTCTCCTGCAGCATGAGAGGATTCATTGCCATACCACAGCCATTCACACACACTGTAAGAAAAAAATGCAGAGGTTGATCAAATACAGCATAAAAGACTGTTGGGGGGTGTGTTTGTTTTAAACAAGGGCTGGAGTGGGGACCCCGTCCATGTTTTGCTGAGGTTGAATTCTCGCACTGCTCATTCTCATTTCTAGTTACTCTATAGGCTAAGAAACTTGTATTTTAAAAAAGCAGTTGAGAAATTGCTTTAGTGCCCTATCCTCTTATTAAGATTTGAGCATAAGTCAGCCAACAGCCTTTTTATAAAACTGCTTAGTAATACTCAAGTCCATCAAGTAGAAAAACCTTGTGGTCTGGTAGCTGGTGTCTGGCTGCAGTGCTTGCTCCTCAGAGAAGTGGTCCTGGATACCTTAGCTCATGTAGGTGGCTCCAGTGTGCCAGGATGGCAGGTGGAGGGATCTGGGCAGTGTGTCACTATGAGGGTGGTTTGCACATGTAGCCTAAAGGCTGTCATGGAGTTATTTTGGCTAAAAGTAAAAACTGGAATAAATGCATTCCTGTGGGAATGTTCTTCTCTAAGTAGAGGCAAACTTTTCTACAAAAGCCCTGAAATACCTTTCTCATGTAGGCTCCCATGCTCTTTTCACTGCAATTGAAACCCAAGCAAATAGCATCTTTGGTAACTGGGAGCCAAGAGGTTCCAAAATTCCAACTCTTACTGTCCAGTTAGGGAACAAAGGGAGCCTTGGAGCCTTTTCAGAGCTTCCAAGGTGCTTGTACTCCTTATGTTGTATAAATGACAACACTGGGCTTTCTATCCTGTATTTTCATTTAAAAGTACACTTCTAACTCATAAGATCTGAGGTTTGTGTACCAAGTGGTGATAACCCTCCTGCTTTTGTGTTAGAGACCTGCAACATAAAACATGCTTACATGATACTCATGATAAATGTTCCTAAATATAATCTACCTCTTTTTAAAATCTATTGAAAACTGAAAACTTCACATGTAAACCTTTGATTATGTATCTTTAAGTCAGCAGCAGCTGTGATTCATGTTTGTATCTCTTGTGAAACTCAGCCAAATCCATCCTCACTGCTGTAGCAACAAATGCTGAACCTCTGAATCCCATTGTGCTCTTTGAAACAGCTTTAGAAAATAATAGACTGATAAACGAGAATGCAAACTAACACCATTAGTCTGTGTTTTAACCAAATAAGGAATTGTGTGTCACCCAGGTACAAGTCTTGCTGACAAGAAGTAATTCTTTCATCTGTCTTTTCCCTGAAAAAAACTTAATTGTGTGAAAGTAGGAGAAAGAAAACAGCCTTATTTGGATAAAAAACCAGGGGAAAAATCTTTTAAAAACAAACAAAAACCCCACAGGTTGAAAGAGAAATTGCAAAGAGGAGAAGACAGTATAAGCCTGGGGTTGACACTTGTTTTGTAGTCCCCAAAATCTAGCTGATGGCTGCATTTGCTGTGCCTCCAAATCTTCAGGGGTGCACTTAGGTTCCTGGCACAGAGGAGGCTAGGGCAAACATTATCCTTAGCAGAACAGCCAAGGAAGGAGTTTTCACTCTAAAGTGTTAAGAGGTAGGCAGTGACACTGGAAAGAGGCTTTAAATCTGGTTTCTTGTGTTGGGAGTCAACTGTACCCATTCCCTTTGCCATCTGGAGTGTATTTACTGAAGCTTTTTAAGTGCTGCATATAAATCCATAGACACTTAGTCCAGTCATGAAAGAACATGACTGCTCTTCCCATGTATGGCCTCAGTTACAAATTTGCTACTGAAATCTGATTTTTCAGGTTCTGTTCATGATACATTGCCATTCATTGCCTCCAAAAATTTCCTCCTTTCCTATTTGACATCCATCCTTTTGCAACATTCTCTTCTCACTGAAATAACCTCCACTACTAAACCCAGTGTTCTCTGACTGCAGCTGACCATGAGTGCTAATAAATGACTGAAGACCCTGACCCAGAATGTGGGTGTTCTTGCAGGATCCCAAACTCATTTCTTTGCCCTCAGGCCCAGGTTCCCATCTGGGGTCGGTACTTAGCTGCGTCTCACTGGGCTGCTAACCTGACCGTTTTCATTATCTTCATTCCTAGCTTGGTTTGTTTTTCCATTCCTCAGTTTTTGCTTATATGCACATTTGGGTTTTTGTCTTCATTTTTCACCTCTCTTTTTCTTTAGGACTTTATTTTACCACTGGCTTGCAGTGATGAAGCTTTTTGGGAAAGTCCTATATTACTGTGAAAACAGATAGAGTACTGCTTAGTATTCTTAAAAGCATAGCTATTGGCCTGATTTATGATTTATTTTATAGAGAGACAGTAGCTCTCTGTACCTAAATGGAGGAGGAAATGTTTAAATTGTAGAGCGATTTTGGGTTACACAAACCAAAAATCCCAAGTTACATGTACCAACCCTTGATTCTGCTGCTGGGAGCTGAACTCATAAGTTACCTTTCATTTTTGTCTGCACAGGGCTGAATTTACTGGGTGGGTTGGTTTGTTTGTTTGTTTGTTTGTTTGTTTGTTTGTTTGTTTGTTTCTTTCTTTCTTTCTTTCTTTCTTTCTTTCTTTCTTTTTTCTGGCAGCCTTTCTGAAATCACAGAAGTATTTAGAAAATGGAGCACTTGCTTGAATGATTTTTGTGAATACACAGCTGGTTAGGTTCATTGAGCAAAGCAAAAAAACTTAAAAACATTGGCGATAAGAATCTCAGCCTATTTACTGATAAAGATAAATGTGATAGTTGGCATGAAATTCTTAGGAAGTTAAAGTGTGATTTCAGATTTAGGTGAAGAAGTGTGCAAGAAGGATGTGAGCAGCCCTCTCCACTACCAGCAGCAAAATCAGCAGCCTACAGGTTTCTGTAATTTCCTGCATTGTGGAGCAGTTGGCACCCAGTTCATAAAGGGTGGGGAGAAGAGAGGTCAGCCCTGTTTTCCAGTCACTCCTGCTGCAATGTATGTTGTGTGCTGGGCTGTGGAAGTTGTATGATGGCCCAGACTCTTCTTCTTGCTGCATTAGAAATTGAAAGCAGTGTGTGAGCCAAAGAGCCGAAGCTCTGCCTCCCATGCAAACCCACCAGAGTGTGTTACGGGAGAGTATCTACAGTCTGGATGTGTATGATACTTGCTGCTCTAGTACCTAGATTTACAGTGGGCAGGGGTTTTTCTCTTCTGAAGTGGAAGGTGCTTATCTTGCTATGTCTTACAGATTTCAGACTTTCCTTCTACCTTAACAGATTAAGAATGTCAGTCCTGGCTGTCTGATGCTAGGCACTGAGCTAGAGTCCTGGTCTGAGAGAGATGCCTGAATGGCCTGTGAGAATTCCCCACACTCAAGCAGTCAAGGCTGCATTTGAATTTAGGTGCTGTGTTGGGTTTGCATGACAAGCTTTTGGTAGCAGGAGGGGTCACGAGGTGGCTTCTGTGAGAAGGCACTAGAAGTTTCCCTTATGTCTGATAGAGCCAGTACTAGATGGATCCAGGATGGACCCACCACTGGCTAAGGCTGTCACCATCAGTGATGGTGGTAGTGACTCTGGGATAACATATTTAAGGGTATAAAACTGTATAACTTCAGCCAGAGAGAGGAGAGAGAATATGTGAGAGCCACAACTCTGCTGACACCAACATTAGTGCAGAAGGAGGGACAGGAGATGCTCCAGGTGCCGGAGCAGATTCCCCTGCAGGCCTTGGGGAGGTAGCTGTGCCCCTGCAGCCCGTGGAGGTCCAGGGTGGAGCAGAGCTCCACCTGCAGCCTCTGGAGGACCCCACACTGGATCCAGTGAATGCCTGAAGGAGGCTGTGACTCCATAAAGGACCTACGCTGGAGCAGTCCATGAAGAACTACAGCCTGTGGAAAGGACTCATGATGGAGAATTTCATGGAGAAAGTGATGGATGTCCCTCCCCAGGGGAGGGAGTCCATGCTGGAGAAGGTAAGAGTGTGAGGAGCCCTGCCTCTGCAGAGGGAGAAAAGGCAGAGACAACCTGTATGAACTGACTGCAGTCATCATGGGGAAAAAGTTAAGCCCAGGAAAAAGAGTGTGTGGGGGGAAGGTGTTTTAAGATTTATTTTTTTCATTTGTCATGATCCTACTCTGATTTGATTGATAATAAATTCAACTAATTTCCCTGAGTCTCTTTTGCCCATTGGTGAGTGATTTCTCCCTATCCTTATTCTGACCCATAAGCCTCTTGTTATATTTCTCTCCCATGTCCAGTTGAGAAGTGACAGAGCAGCTTTTGTTGGCAGCAGTTGTCCAGCCACGGTCAGCCCACCACAGGTGCTTTATTTCAGCTTTCTGTCTCTGAGAATTTGACCAAAGCTGAAAATCTGTTCTACTGTTGCTGTTATCACTGTTGCACAGAGAGAAAGCCTGACAGGTTTGGAATCACAATAAAAATTGAGCTGTTACAGGAAATTGAACCAGATGTATTCAGAGCTTCAACTGCTTCATGTTTCTGCTGCCAGGAAAGAGCAGCACGTGCTGCCTGCAGCCAGAGCTGCTGTTTGCTGCTGTCACAGGGAACTCGTTTATTATCAGAGCAAACCTGAGCACTTTCCCATTTTTTTTTAACTTTCCTTGCATGTACTTTCTCTCTCAGTTCCTTTCCCCTGCCCTCAGGAAAGTGTTAGTTGTGTTGTTTTTAACTGGAAAGGTTCTCGTTAAAATTCTGTCTTAATTCCAGAAGACTTGCAAAGGTGAGATTTTTACCCCTCTTCACTCTGCAGATCTGAACTACTGCTCTACCCGAAGGTGGTCTCTGCATGCAGGTTAATGAGACCCATCTCCAGACCTGTACCCAGGAACTATGGATCTATATCTGGAGCTGTGGTAAATAAAATGAAATAGCAAGTATAAATGTAGCCTTTCACCATATGGGTACTTTGCCTTGATTAATAGTCAAAATTGTTTTGATCTTACTCAAGAGAAAGGCAGTATAAAAACTTTGTGTTGTTCAGGTATGGTTAGTGCTGTAATTGGAAAATGGGGGATGGCAGAGCCATGGACAAGGATGGGGTTATGGACACATCAAATTAAACCACATCCTAGTTCTTAAGCTTTCCTGAACATTATTAAGTTCCCCATTAAAATTCACATGATCTCTGACCTGATTAGTGCTGGGAGCTAATTGAATAGGAGAGAGGATTTGTGCCTACTGCTAAAAAGATTGCTCAGAGAAAACTGTAAGTTATGAGAAGTTAGTGAGATGCACCTCCTTTAAAATACTCTATTTGAGAAGTTAATAGGTGGGGTATAAGAAAAGCAAAATGTTTTTTAAAAAATGTAAAAATAAAAGAAGAATTGCAAAATCTTCAAAAAACAGGTGCAGCTAGCATCTGATATGGAAAAATGTATTGATACTTCAAGATCAGACATTATGTAAGAGAATAGTAAAAGTGAGTAAACTACTTTGGGGAGCCTTAACAGATGTATCTGCTGTTTCTAAAAATGCATGAAACCCTGAATATTTTGTGGTCTCTCTCCCCCACAAAAAACATTTTACATTTTGGAGTACGTACTGGAAGATGAAAGGAGAGAGTTATCTCACTGCAATATTTTCATTAGGGTTGTGCAAGATAAGCCGTTTGCCATAAAGTGGGTGGAGGAGCGAGCAGTGGAACCCACGTGTGCTGCAGCAAGGCTGGTAATTAGAATGTAGCTAGGCAAAATCACAAGGGGATATGTAATAAAAGAAAGCTTTAATGTGATTTAAATACCGTGACGGAGCTGCATTCAGTGACAGCCTGGTCACCGCGGACAGTGGGACAGCCTCCTCCGCAGAGCCGTGCTCCTGCAAGGGCTCTGCCCCGGCCATCTGGCCGGGCACCGCCGGGACACGGCACCGCCGGGACACGGCACCGCCGGGACACGGCACTTCTAAACTTCCCGTGCCATCTACACGTGTGCCATCTACTGTGTGCTCCCAAATCTGGTGTGGGTGCGTGTTACTGTCCTTTAAAGAATCATGAATTAATTTTTACTGGTCCTCAGAGATGTCACTGACAGAAGGCAGAGCTCCCATTTCGGAAGTCCCAGCCCAAGCTGCTCTGTGCTCCTCCTGGGAAACAACTTTTTTGAGAATCGATTTCAGTCACTTCCCTCTCTGCTTTTCTTGTCAGCTCTTGTCTTGGCTCTGAAGGGAATTGTCTCCTTACATCGCTCTCCTTCTGATTGCACTATGTAAAAAAATTGGCATTTTTTCCTTGCATGTCATAAATAGAGAGGCATAATGGTTGCCTTATTTGTAAGACTCTACTTGAACCACACAGTTTTATTACTTGAAATTATTCTGTAAAGTAAACATGTAACTGGATATTTTATAGAAATAACAATTAGATAAACAGTTTCTTTAAGCTACATATTTTTAATTTAAATATTTCAATTAAGTTGATCCATTATTTCTGAACAGTCACTCATCAGGTGGATGTTGCTGCTGTTGTTTGAAGCAATTTGGAAGAGAGCTGCTTTTCAGAAGTTTTCTGTACGCTCTAAGAGGATGGAGGCAGGTAATGATACAAGTATCAAATGTGGAAACAAAAAAGGATAATCTGGAAAATTGTCAGTGATGGATAATTAGTCTCCAGGGCATTGTATTTCTAATTGTCCCAGGCTGTGTTTAAACATGTCATCAGGATTAGGGGGAAAACATCTGTTTTCTATAATATTCTAATAAAATAACTTAGAGACCTCAGGGTCATTTCCAGCAGCTGTATATAACCAGGGTAGATGACTAATTAAGAGATGATGCAGGTACAGTAATTTGGATGCTGGATCTAAGAGTTTCACTGGGACAGAGATTGTATCAAGCAGGCTGATCCAGGTATGGGCTTTACCTGGAGCCTGCTGAGCAACAAATGCAGCAAAAATGGAAAGCAGCAGCTGAAGCTGGCTGCCTATAACTCATTTACTGCGCTCTGCAATAAGCCTTACAAAAAAATTTATGGAGCAGATGGGCAAGAAATGTTCATAGCCTTATGTGCCTTCAACTTTTGGTAAACAGATACAAGTGAATGTATCTCAGGAGTTCCTCACTGAGACTCTTGGGTCATGTAAAAACATAAAACAGGTCTGCTGGGAAAGGATTCTTGAGCTTTGAAACAAAACCATCATGGATGTGGTTAAAAACAGTGCTTGTCACTGTTACAGATGTGGCATTTTTTCATCTGAAACTCCTTATAGAAAAGACCAGGATGATGTAATTAGAGCATCTGGTGCTCCAAGTGAGACTAAATTGAAAGTGCCCCATAGCGCTTAGGAATAGGGGTGCTCCTGGCAGGGATTGTCAGTAGCAATGAAGGTGTTATCATTTCACACTTCTCTGCAAAGCAGGGTGGCTGTAGGATCACAGTAATGCATTGCCCATCATTCTGTGCATGGACTCCTGGGCCATGACCCTGAATCACTTCAGAACTGTACTTGAGCTACTGGATGGACACATAAGAGAGCAGAATGAGAGGGGCTTTCCTTCCTTTTTCAATCTGTTTGCTAGGGAAGCTTGCAATGGAGCCCCAGCACTGCTGCAGGAACCCTGCCTGGCATTCCTGGGCAAGGGTGGGCACAGCCCCACCCAGGCAGCAGGACCCTCTAAATCTGTGCCCTGACTCCTCAGTGCCTTGTTTCTCCTTACTGGAGAGGACTCAGGAGAGTCAGACGTTTGTTTGTGGCAGGTTTAGTGTTGCAGACCAGAGAAGGCAGGGGCTGTAGGCTTTGTGCTGACACCTGGGTGCTGTACCCTCCTTGACCTGGGCTTTGGGTGTCTGCAGACCAGGGCTACATCTCTGGGCTTGAGGGCACCTGAGCTCAGAGACTTCCTTTAGTGTTTACAGACTCTCTGAACCTTCATTACAAAAAACCACCCCCTCCTTATGATCCAAAATAGCATGAGACTTTGGGTTTTTCCTCTCTTGTACAAGCTCCATGAGAATAAATACTGTTATTTTTCTGTAACATTCAATATATTTTTGATTGATATAAACTTTAAATGAAACAATGAGCATGTATATACACACTTACACACCCATTCACACATGCACATCACAGATGCAGATAATTTTCAACAGCATTTTCCCACCAACATAAGTGGTTATAAAAATCCCAGATGTTTCTTGCTTTTGATATGAAAGTCTGAGTTTACCTTGATGGATTGTGATTCATGCTTTTCCCCAGAACAAGCCATTCATTCATTATTTTCATTTCTAACTCTAGTAACTCCACAGTTTTTTGTAATTTCTAAAATCAGTGCAAAGGAGAGAAAACATTAATTCTGGGAGCAGTGGTTTCCCTTTATTTGTGCACACAGTTGGCTCTGATGACTGTACTTGAAAACGCCCTGCTCCTTCCTCCCACCTCCTGTCTCTTTAGAGCATTGGCTCTTTGATAGGGGAAGCATCCTAGCTTTGTATCTGTATAGCTTTTGATACTAGGGATTTCATTTGAAGTTTCTTCTTCATAGCATGAATAAATAGCAGCCTTATAATGGTTTGTTCTAGGCAACAATAAATGAGTCATGCAAGCAGGCGTGCCACGGTAGGACTGGGAAACTCACAGAGGGGCGGGGGGGACAGAAGTTGTCACAGGGATATTCTCAGCCAGTTTTGTGCCCTGATTTAATGCTTGTGTGAGAACAGTGGCAGAAGATTTATGCCATTTAGTGTATTTGACTATAGAGACTATTCTCTATGAGAAGCGAGATGCAAAACCTGTAGTGTATAGAGCATGTAAGTGTGATATGAGATTCCTGTTACTGATGTATGAGAAGAAAAGGCCTGAAGCTCTGTTTTATTATTCTGTAAATATGCTGTGCTAGAGGCTCTTACAGCAAGATGAAAGTAGAGGGGTTTTTTTTAATGTTCATTACAAAGGAGTCCTTCTCACACTTGGATGGGTGAATCCTCTTCTCTGACTGTGGCTTTGTGCGGCCACTTGTCTGGAGAGTCCCCAGAGGGCAGCCCTAATAAAAGGCTATCAAATACCAAGAAATTGTAGGCTTCTCAGTAATCAAAGTCTGCTCCTAAGAAGTGCCAGATAATTTATTTATCTTCTGGAAACAATAGAGCAAGAACCAAATAAAGGAGGATAATCTTTTCAATAGAAATATGTAGTAGAAAATATTTTTAAATACCATTATTAAATTTATTCTAATTTTAAAATTGGCAAAATTGTAGCATTGAGGTGCCAATTTCCTAATTAAAGGACTTCAGCTGATCTCACCGGTGACATGAAAATGATGCATGTGAACTACTATGTGCAAAGCTTCCTTGCAAAGATATGCACAAGGCTGAATGTTTCATGTGTTCAGTTCTATACTCAATACTGTACAACTAATTTCTGGGTGAGTGTAAGCTGCTTATGAAGCTAATTACAGTTAAAAGGTACAAGAAAAGATGGCAAGAAAGTAATAAGTTCACATTACTAAAGTTTTCTTAAGGTCAATCCTTCCTAACATCACGGACAATTTACAAAAATAGAATAAAAATTCATTAGGGCAGTAATTGAAATAGTAGCAAAGTGTGATTAGAAATGGGGGAAGAGATTTAGCCTTAGAGGAATATGTTATTTATGTAAACTATATATTTTTAATTTTTTGAATTCTAGCTTATTTCTCATTTACTGGGGGAAGGCCCTGGTATTATGGTATGGAACAAGGAAGGACTCACATTCTGCCTTACAGCATTGATGCCCAGACCTAGGATCACCTCGGTGGTCTGGTTATAGATACATCTGAAACATTTTGGTGCAGTGTAGGTGAGAGTGGTCTGACCCACTGAAACTCCTCCATCTGGCACAGAGCATCTCTGCCCCCAGTGAGCCACAGGGCAGAGGTAGGGGGTTAAGGCCAGACTCTCAAGCTGGGCTGTAGCCAGGTGAGAGGGGGCACCCAGGCTGCACAGTGTCCTACAATGCTGAACACCTGTGCAGGAGGGACAAGCTGAAAAGAGACAGCAGGGAAGGGCCTCTCCAGCACTGTGGCTCTAAAATTCTCCTTGGAGATGGAGAGATGGAGGTTCAAATCCCTTCAGGCAGAAAAGGGATTGAACATGGATCTCCCACATCCTGGGTCACTGCCCTAATTACTGGGTTAGGGGATAAGAAGGGAATGACAGCAGCTGTGGTGAATCCAACCTCTTATATCTTCAAGGATTTTTTTTCTTTCTGTTCCAAGTGCTTGAAATAAAACATTTTGTATGAAACAAAGCACTTCCCTCACTGCAAGATGTATAGGATTTGTTTTAGTTTCAGCAAAGAAAACCAGAAAATATTGTTTCAGACTGATCTGATCGTGGGTTTTTTCTCCCTTAAGTTTCACTCCATTGCTTGAAAGCATAACCAATTATTTGCACAAACCAATTTGTAAATGTTAAAAAACCACAATTTGGGCTTTGCTGGAGGACATTTGCCTACAAAATCTCAGCCTATACTGGCAGACTGTGACCCCAATGACAATAACTTCCAGTAGAGCAGAGCTCACTGAGGTGGTACAACAGGCATGGACTTGTGAGTAGATGGGTGTGTGTACACACTACTGAAATACTGAACACTGTAAAACATATATTTGTATTGATTTAGAAACTTTAGTAAATAAGAGGCACTATATTTCCTTGATGCCTTTCATTGAAAACAAGTGACAGCTGGTCCCATAGTGATTCTCTTCAGGAAGTGCAGTTGGGTCCACATTGGAGTAGCCTTTTGTGGGGAAAGATAATGCCTGGTACAATCCTTCCCGTGGCTCTTTTTGGATGACTGTTTGGATGCTTGTTTGGTGGCTGGACAAGACAGTAGGTCATAGGAGTTCTGACTTAGGATAAGTCACTGGAAGGAGGTGAGTTGTGCTGCGAGGACAGAGCGAGGTCTGTGTCTTCAGGCAGAGGAAAGCTGAACATCATTATGAAGCCTCTGCTAAGTGAAAAAGAAGTATGGACAACTTTGCCATACTTTTTAAATATTCAGAACTGTGTTTCATTTTTACTACTCATCTGCTGGTTGGGAGTCACCACAGCCAGCATAGTTGTAGGAAGAAAATGTACATGCTTACTCTACGTCTGATATTCCCTTCTTTGGGCCATTGTGGATTCCACTATGTCTGTTAATTGTATTTCATAAATGACATAAATGTACATGGAACATTACAGCAGGGAAAATATGACAACAGTAATACTACAGAGCATAATCCCGCCTCAGGACCTTCTTATCCGAAGGCCTGAACATATTTGTGATACTTAGGGAGGGAGTAGTGTGGAGATGTTATCCATGCTTGGCCTAACATGAGATTTGGGGTTCTGAGACATGGGCAGGAAGAGGAGCTGAGAATAGACCTGACCCTCTCCAGGGACAAGACATCTGGGTCTGAGCATCACCCATGAGGTTCTGGTGCTCTGAAAAACTCTTCTCCAAGGTGAATAAGAAGGATTTGGGCTCCTCATTCTAGCTAATGGGAAAAGTTTGGGGGTTGTTTTGGATAAACAAAACAAAGATATGAAAAAAATCTACATTTAATTTAATTCAAAATGATCATTGAAAAAGCAAACTTCAAAGTATACTTGGCAATTCACACAGCCTTGTTTAACACTTCTCAGGTGCAGCACAGTTACTCTCACAGGATCAGGCCCTGAGGGGATGCCAAGAAGAGAAATGCTTGAAAACAACATATGGAAATTGAACACCAAGTAAAAGCTCGAGTGGAGATAGGTGGGTTCAGGAGCTGTCTTCAGGAGAGGGAGCCAAGGCTACACAGTGGGAAGTGTGCAGAAAATGAAAGTATGTAGAAACTGAAAGGTATTCAGCAGCAGTCATGTCAGTGTAATCCGTGCAGTCATTTCCTCTTGACGAGTGTATGCAGCACATCACAGAGCTGGGGCTGTTGTCAGGAGAAGGCAAAGGCAATGCACACATGTGTGCATGTCATGGACAGCAGCGACCCAGGGGATGAGGCACGTATGGGGAGAAGCCACGGAGCAGAAGGCTACAAAAGATGAAAGTGCATTCAAGAAGGGCTGGTATTTTTGTGATAAAACTGACCAGTTGTTCATAATTAAAAATATGTTTCCCCAAGGTCACTTGAATTTTTTTCACCAGGATCACAAAGCTGTTCTAATCTCCACTGGTCTTAGAGCTTGAATTAAACGTCTGCTGACATCTGCCAGGGTAAGTATCTTTGTTTCCTCCTCCCACCCCTTACAGGAAGCTTGGTTCATCTGGAAAAATTTAGGTTCTGGAAGGCTCCAAGCCCCAGAGGAAGAGATTTGGGGCACAGTAAAACTTCTCCTGCAAGCTCTTGGTATCCCATAGAAAGCCAGTATCAGTCTGATCCAAATTTCCATAGACCTTGTGCTGGTAAATGTCCCGCTGTCTTCCTGATGTGCCAGTGTGTCAGTGAGGTTTGAGTTCTGTCAGGGAAGTGACAGCTGCTTTATCTGTGTGCAATGAGCTACTAAGGAAGGACAGACCACGCTTTGACTCCCTAAGACCAAAAAATGTTTTGCGTTTTTGAATCTTTGCTCTATTGATTTTTATCCCCAAGTTAAACATTTTCCAGGAAGGCTGCCATAGTCATGTCTCTTCCCCTTTAAAATTATACATGGTGCTGCTTATGGCAAACAGTCCACCCAATTCTGCAAATCTTTAAACATTGATCTCCCCCCTCCCAAAATTTCAATTGGACTTGCAGTACTTTTTTATCCCAAATCATCTCAACTCCATGAGGGCTGCTGTACAAACTTAAAATTTCACCTTGCCTTACTGGATTTTTATTAACCAGAATTTATTGTTATTACCTGACATCCTCCTCAGCCCAGAGCATTTGTTGTGACACAGGAGGCAGTATGATTAACTTAAGCATCATGGACTTGTTCAAGCCTTTTTGCTTTCCTGCAGGTGGGAGTTAATTGTCGTCCCTGTTGGGTTACATCTCCTGGCAGCCTTTGTGCCTGTTGGGTTACTTGCCCTCTGGAGGCTGGTGGATGGCTGTGGAGTGTAGTGTCACTCACCTACATGCTTGTACTTCAGTGGCAAGGGTTAAAACCTGGAGAGGCTGTCACGGGCCTCCTTGGTTAAAGGGACAGCTGGAGTCACCACCACATCTGGGCTGTGGTTTCTTGACATTTTCCTGGACATTGATACCTCGTTGCTTATTGGGAGAGGGGGAAGACTGAAGGAGACCACTTCATTGTTTTTTGCGAGTAAATTGTCAGGATAGGCAATTGTCTCTTTATCCAGTTCCGAGGGATATCTGAGTCCAAGACAGCTGATGACATTATATTGGGCATTCATTTTAGAACTGCTGAGCCCACAGAAATCAATAGTTTTCCATTATCAGGTCCGGCTGGGTCACTAGTCTGTCAATGAGCTGTTACAATTGCTGTACAAGGGTGAACCTGACCAGTCAATTGCTGCTGACAAAAAGAAAACACGCTGACAGCCACTGGAACAAGCCAGAACACAGATTTGCACTTTGGTTTACCATCTGAGAAGGCTGGGAGTGGGGCCTTTTCCAAGATGTAGGGCACGCACTGTGGGAAAAGAGGCCCCCTTTCCCCCTCCCTGCCACACGTCAGACAGGCCTTCCCTGCCCAGGGAATTAAGGTTTTCTGCAGTCCCAAACACCAGAGAACTCACTAAGTGGAGATGAAGGTAGCACCTTCCTCAGCACTGTGTTTTTCCAGCCAGAAAGGGACGTGCTAAAAGGGGCTGCTTCTGCCAGTGAGGCCAGAGGAGCAGTCTTTAGCCTGCAGTGACCACTGCTAAGGGATGTGGGCTCAGAGCTTCTTGTCCATGGCAGGTGCCTGTGCTACGGTAGGCAGGAATGCAGATGATAGGGTTAACTCCATTTCTTCTCTGTGTTTTAGCACTGACTTCCTATCAAATTTGAGAGCAGAGCAAAAATAAATATTTGGAAATTATCCCAATATTATGATTTTTAATTTTCAACTTTATTAACTTCTTTCAAGTGTTAAATCCTGACCGTTTTATTTATGCCTCCGGTCGTCTGTTTGATTCTCACAGAAGTCAATATTCACTTGTGCTCCATCATCAAACAAAAAACTGGTAATCAACTTTATCACTGGAAGCCAACTAGCTGGGTTTTTAAAAATACACTACCCAAAAGAAAGATCATTTGCTTTAAATGAGAGGAGAGGGAAGTCTTTTTAACAGAGAAGAGCAAACCTGCCTTTACTGGTAATTAGAAGCACCAGTCTTATATGACTTGCAGCATTTGGTAGCTCAAGCCGCGTCAGATCTCTTACAGCATTAATTAAAAAGAATTTATGTTTTTTTAATAAAATGCTTCATGTTTTAGCCCCTTTTCGTCCTCCTTCCAAATGTGATTACGGGGGCTGAAGGGAATTCAGGTTAATATGTTGACACACTTAACAATGCGGGGTCATGTAGCACAATCCGCTCGGCTGGTTCGGCGCGGCGCGGCCCCTGACAGGTCCCATCAGCCGCTGCCCTAAAGGCAGAGGCGAGGGGAGGATTTTAATTACTGCGCTGGGCGCGAGTTTGCCAGCATTAAATTGAGACATAATTAGGCCCCCGAATTTTAATAATTGTCCTAGCTAATTGGGCAGACAAGTACGCTCTGCAGCGTGGCGTGATTAGATAATTAGTGTTTCCAAATGACAAAATTGGGCTCTTGATTGCAGATTCCAGATGCGGGGAGGGGGGGAGCGGGCGGCTCCCTGCGCGGGCAAAGCCG
>VXAX01003742.1:391168-393668 GCA_013399835.1 Leptocoma aspasia
AAAAAAAGGGAGAGAGAAAAGGGGGAGAAAAAGTACCTCTTCATGGAGGGAGATCCCTGCGTTTTGGGTGATGCAGGGGACGGAGGAAGGGGCCGGTGTTATCAAAACACCGCCGGTGCCAGGGAGGCGATTTCTGCCCCGCCCGTGTCCCTGCGGGCCGAGCGGCGGGGCTGGTGCGGGGCCGGCCGCGGGTGCGGGGCGCTGCCGCGGGCGCGCAGAACAGCGGGCGGGCGGGCTGGCCCCGGCGGACGGCTGGAGGGAGGCCCTGATTCCTCGCAGCCATCCACACAGAAGTGGTTTGATATAATCACCATGACAACTGCCGCCTATAAGCATACAAATAATAGAGATGAAATAGACAAAAGATTAGCATGCCATGAAAAGTACAATAAGTTTCTTATTTAGCATTTAGATAACTGTCTTTCCTTCGGAGCAGGCTTCAAAGTTGAACCCAGTTTAGACCAAGAGGATTAATTCTTTCTCCCGCATGCTTCATTGAATCTCTCATTACCAAACTTTGTCTGTATTGATGTAAGATTTGATTGAAGATTAGAGCATTTAGCAAATCTTGCTTTTCTGCATGTATCAGGCCTTTTCAAGCGCAGACCGCGCTGCCCAGTGGTCAATACCCTTACTTTTATCCAGTGTCTGCTTCATTTAAACTTAATCAACTCCCTCAATGAACTGGAACAGGGAAACGTCCCTGAGGTAAGAATGTTGTGCTTTTCTTAGATAATTCTTTGCTCTCTCTCCCAATCCGCTGGCGTTAAACCTAAAATTGCTCTCTGATGAACTTAATCAATATGATAATGACAATTGGGGCTGAATGGCTCGGCCTGTGCTCAGCACGGGAAAGGTAGACGGCTGTGCCCATTGCCCAAAAGCAACTTCTCCTTTCTCGCCTCTCCTTTTGTGTTCACTTCTCCCACCTTTCTTTCTCTCTCTCCCCCTCTCCCCCCCGGCTCCGTGACACCGACCGCTGTTCACGCTGGAGAATGATGCTTCTTTGTGCGGCAGGAGGACTCGTATGTCACCGCCCGGAGGAGCGGAGCGGAGCGATTGGCCGGGTGAATTATCTGCCTTGTTGCAGTGAATTATTTGCGCTGTTTCCTTTCCCAGTCAACAAGTTTCTGAGGTATGGCGCAGATCAATCAAAGCTGACAGAGCGCATGTGAAGCTTTTACTGTGTAAATCTGGACCTCTTGTCCCGGCTTCGTTGGCACTGGCATCTGTATATCATTTTTATACTGCTACCAGTAGAGCAATTTCAAAAGTATTTGCAAGGAAAATGGATGTCCCCATCTGTTCCTGGAATCATAAATGTGCCACTTTCGGAGGGTTTTCACTGGTAATCATATCTTTAATGATGAACAAACTTGTGATATATACCTTTCCATAAAATGGGGTTTTCTTCACTTTATTGTGATTGGCTGGGATAAATAGCTTTTCCATATGTTAGGAAGATAAAACATAAGATTACCAGACCTCGTTTCTTTGATCATAAACAAAAGAAACAATTCGCTCCAAACACTCTTTAAACAGAAACAACTGCAGAATTAAATTGTATTAATAAGCCATCGATGGGCCAGGAGGTAAACAACAGTCTCCATAGAAAAGACAGCTGGTTTAAAATACGAATACTCGGTCCTTCTCGCTGTTTGGTGACCTTAATGCAGACATGGATTTTAAATACTCGATGCTAATTTTAATTTTGATTTTCTTAAATTTGTCTTGTCTTTATATTTTTTTTTTCCTCCAGCTTGACTTTGAATTTCCTTTAGTGCCAGAGCGAGGATACGGTGCTGGGTAGTGCATTGCCGTGCACTATATTTAGAAAGCAGCTGGAAGAGAAAATGTCCTCAGGAATCCGGACTGTTTTGTTGTAAATGTCCCTCCAGCCCCGGCACTGTAAACGTGCGTTCTACAGAGGTGTCAGCGCTTCGCGCTACCTGGGAGCGCTGGGTAAGGCTGGGCTCGGGGCGCCGCTGCTGGCCCCACGGCACTCCTCAGCAGCCTTAGAAGTGTCCAGGGCACCGGGAGGTGCCGTGGCCAGGGCTGCCCGGCGGCGTGGCTGCCCGCCCACGCTGGCGGTGGGGGCAGCGGTGCCTGGGTTTCTCCCCGCCGGGGCACGCCTCTGCGCCCGGGGTAACCGGGGGATTGCCCCCATTTTTCCGTGCAGAGTGCCTCAGCCGCAGGTTCACTGCCCGTTTTGGGGGGACAGCCCTCCCCGCCCGCCGCCGCCCGGGGCCGGGCAGTCCTCCCCCCGCCCTGGAGCAGCAACAGCACCCTCAGACCCACTGCCCGCTCCCCGCAAGGAGTGAGGGTCGATGCTAAACGAGGTCTTGTCCGCTGGGGCTTGGCCCTTCGGGGATGGGGGACAGGGTTCCCGGGGCAGACCGTGCCAAAGGGACATCCCCGCCTGGCTGTCATTCAGGGTGGGAGCCCCGACGGCACCGGAACAGCGCCGGGGTTCGCTCTGCTGCGCGCCCGGCCCCGAGTC
>VXAX01003742.1:398668-440009 GCA_013399835.1 Leptocoma aspasia
TTCTTTAAGCTGTTGTTTCACCAGGGTGGAGTCCAGGAGAGATGTTTTAATTTGAAGTTAGCAGCAAAGAAATGATGGGCAATTCAAGTTCTGGCCCAGCCTGGGACAATGACAGTGAGCTCCCAGCCAGCATGTTGTGGGGTTTTGTAACTTTTTGCCCCATCTGTTCTTGTTGACCTAGGAGTCCTTACTTAGTTGGTGCCTGTATGTCAATTTTCATTTTATAAGGCCTTATTGGCCACCTAGGCCTTATGTCCATCCCCTGAGCAGGGGGCAGCATTATCTGACTTCAGATGCATGCTGCCATTAGACCTGCCAGCCTGGTGTCTGGCTCCTCCAAATAGCTGGCACTTGGATAATGGGAGACAGCCTGTCCTAGCTCGCTGCAACAGCTGGTGCCAGCCAGCCCTTCAAGGACTGGTGCCAGCAGCAGGAGTGCACCAGCCCTGCTCATCCAACAGCCAACCCATGGCTGCCACCGTGGGACAAAGTGAAAAGCAGCAGAGCAAGTCCCTCTTGACACGGCACCTCTTGGGAAAGACAGGTGTGTGTCTTTTGGAAGAGGATGCAAGCTGGAGGATGAAGAGCTGGCTCTTACGGGTCCTGGTGGTTTCAGTAACTGGCCTTCCCTCCCTGCTCCACTTTCCCAACTGGTGGGTGGGATGTGATACCTGCCTTTGGGAAGCACTCAAGACTTTCGAATGATCACAGAGGCAAAGCATCACTGGTTATTTTGGGGTCTGCCCTTAGCTGCTTCTTCGCCTTCTAGAAGTGAGTGTGCTCATGGGGTGCTTCTGGTGCTCCCTGTCCTTACAAGGTGCAGTCCCACTCCTTCCACAAGTTGTTAGGCAGCTTCCTAATAAGTGATGTGACCAGCACATCTCTCGTGTAACTTTCTTTCTCCCACTGGAAAAATTGTCTGTTTATGTTCTTCAAATAAATAATAAATATCTTTAATTCTTGTTTACAGTGTGCTTGTTTTCATTGCTGACAGAGAGGTCAGTATTCTTTGAGTAGGAATTGGAGAGAAACCATGAACCATCAGTCCTATGGGAGTTTCCTCCATATATTTCAGACTAGGTCCTAGGAAAGTGCTTAGCATGGTTTTCTGCACAGATGTGCTTGAAACTGGTGTGAGCTATTTCTGAAGTTTTGAATGAAAAGGAAAATGTTTTCCCAGCATTACTGGTATGCCCTGAGCATGGGTCTATGGCTGCTCTAAAGGCACAGACAACATTCATGAATCTGACTGCATTCCATGGGCAGTCAGCAGGGAGTGTGGAGGAAAGGTTTGGTACACACACAAATCAAAATAAAAATGCAAGTGGGGATCCTACTTGAAAGTCCATACAAACACCTCAAAAGTAATTTCTGTTTTTTCCACAACCAGTGAATATTTCTGGGGTACAAGTACACAGCAGAGGCTGGGCTTTAGCCCCATGCCTTATCCAAGCAGTGAGCATCTATGACTTTGAGAGATTGTGTAGAGGATCTGAGGCTCCCAGCATTCCTCCAGTGTTGTCTCTGGCAGTGTCTAATGTAACTTATCTGAGGTTCTCAGTGATATTGAGTCTCCTGTTCTCTCCTGCTTGTGCTGCTTTCCTACCTGCCAGCTCTTGGATAACTTGCTGCCCCCCGCCCCCCCTGCCACCTTCATTATCCATACCGCTGGAGTTTTAAAGAAAGGGGTCAGCCCTGGACCTCCTGCTCTCCAGGTAAGTGCTGATCCATGGGATTTCACTCTGGGTGAAGAAGTGGATGCATATATGTTTTAAGGTGCAATGCTGCCTGCTCAGAGGATGGAAGCTGGATTGATATCCCCAGGGATTAAGGGTGAGACATAATTTATATCCTTCAGGGGCACCAGGGATGCAGAAAGGAACAGAATCCCTTCAAGGCCATCAAGGGATGGGCTCTGTTGGGACATAACACTAAGGAAGAGTTTTAGATTGATAAAGTGAACGTCTGTGTTGTGTTGTGTTGGGCATCAGTGTGGAGGGTGTGGCTCACTCTTTGCCACTGTCCCACCTTTGGTGGGTCAGAGGCCCTATAGCTGCTCTGCTGCTGTGGAATGTGGTGTGCTTAGAGGTCCCATACGAAGATCTCACAGCAAGGGCAGTGGTTTTGGCCCTTTAGAAACCACAGTGACTGATTTTTTCAAGGGAAAGTCTTGGAAGAACAACAATCCTAAAATGACATGAAGCAGGTGAATACCACATTTGTTTTGTACAGTTTATGTCCATACAAATAATTCCTACTTGGAAGAGGAGCCAAAAGCCATCTCAAATGCCTTTATTGCAGGATGGCATGATTTGCATGTGTGCCATGTGAACACACTACAAAATTGCTGTCTGTTAGAGCCATGGTTTTGATATTAAAATTTTTTTTTTTTGGTAATGCAGACAAAAGAAATATAGCCATGTTTGTAATTAAGTAGTCATTATTGCTGCTCAAATCAGTTGTCATACCCTACATAATAATTGTTCCAAATTTTTCCCCATTTTTATTTTATATTGAGTAATAAGTGAACAGTAAGGTTTTACATAGTATTCAATGAATCTGGTATTCTGGATGATTTTGGAAAATAATTCCTCATCATTTTGTTTACTGGCTGCTTTTGTTTACTGAATTGATGGTTGGTCAGTTAAGTCTCCTCTCCTTAGGGCAGTGCCAGGGCTGTTGTACTGGTGATATTTAGCAAGTCCAGTGGGATGTTGCTGGGGAAGACACAGAAAGGTAAGGTCAAGCCTTCTCAACCTTGACAGCAAGTAGCTTCTCTTTGGGGAAAGTGGTTCTTAATGCAGAGGCTGTAGCTTTGCTTTATTTATTCAGACAGTTTTTCTACCTGGCAAACTCCTCCAAACCTGAAGAAGTAGCCAACAACAAAACAGTTAAGAGAAATATCAAAATAAAATATTTCTGATAGATTTCATAAAGTATGAGTTATAGCAGAAAAAAATATTTTGGATTAAATATATTGTACTCAATTCTTCAATCCAGTAATGTATTTTTATTTATCTGAAAAGATTTAAGATGGCCCAAACTGCTTGGATGGCATGTAGGAAGCATTCCAGTTTGACAGAAGCTTGAATTGATTACTTTTCTGAGGGAGGGAAAAAAAAGGAGTTTTATTTAAATCAACTTTAAAGCTTTATATTAAAGGGTGAATATTGGTAGCTGGAGAATACGTTCTGCCTTCCCCTCATATTGCAGCTGGACAGCAATAGCCAGCCTTCACTTATTTATTTATTTCCTGCACAGAGGGGAGGAAAATATAGGTCCATGAATCAATCTAGATAATGGGGAAGGCTGAATGTAATAAATAATACAGTAACAACCCTAAACTAATGAGCTGTTGCTAAGGTACATTTCACAGGCTCATCCTCTATAAAAAAAGTCACTAATAATCCCTTGGTGTAATCAGATGATAAAGCTTTGCCATAAGGCAACACCTGTGCAATTAAAGCTGTGGATTCTTTTGCACGTTTCATTAATTTCAGGATTTTGTAAAGGCACAATGACTACACTAATAATCTAGTCTACTTGACTCCATGTCTACTGGAAACAGGGTGTCTAATTAGGTAAAGGTAATTAATTAGAGATAAATGGAGCTAATCAGACTCGGTTAACACTAATTCTCTGAATTAAGACATTTTGGGACACCTACTATTCCACTGGCTTTGATGTTTCCCAACAAACACCGACTTGGAAAGGAGTCAGAAACCACAACGTTTATTCTGTTGGAGGTTGTGGGGCCGATCCCGCGGCAGCGCTGGCCCCAGTTGTCTTGTTGGGGTCTGTGGGACCCCGAGCTGTGCTCGTTCCTGTGGCTTTGCTGGGAGAGGCATCCCCTCCTACTGTGGGGTGTTGGGGCCTTGGTTTGACACCCCTGGGAGCTATTTGCTGTATTTTTCCTGGCTTCTGCCAGAATTTTGCTGATTGTGGTATTTTGCCCACAGCTTCTTCCCTTGATGTGGGAATATTTTTAAAATCCATGGTGTGCTGGTGTTTAGAAGGGCCACCATATCCTCTGCTGTGGATAGCATTCCAAATGCAGAATACTATGCCCTATTTCAAGGAAGAAAGCAGAATAAAAGAAAAAAAATACAGCCAATTTAGAAGAAATCTGTATTCTTTAGTGAAAGGATCAGGATTTCACTGGTGGTCTGTGCATTTGTAACTCTTTGGAGGTCATGAGCCTGTTCTGGTGTGGTATCAGGTGCTTTTCATCTTGCTTAGGTGATCAACTACAATCTAATTCAGGTGCCAGCATCTTCAAACCTAGCAGGACTATAGGGCAGGGGAGAATAAATGTGAGTGGGACAAGAAGTGAGTGAGAAATCTAGTTGCTTCACTGTTGTGGAGTTCCTACATACTGCTATTGCTAGATCTGTGTTAGGAGAGTCCTGTTTTGCCTTTTTTTCACAGGTAAATGTTACTTCCTCACGTGAATTAGAGTGTAATACTGGTGGCAGGTTTGATGGAAAGATGCTGTGACTGGTAGATGCCTACACTGAAATGATAGTGTTACCACCTCCAGCTTTGTTAGTGTTTGGGGATGGGGCCATGCTGGGCATGTGGAGCAAGTCCATTTTAGAAGTTATTGCCTCTTGTCTCTGCATGGTGTTAAGCTACAAAGATGATTTCCCCTCCCCTGTGGATGGTCTGCTCATTTCAGCTACAAAGCACAGCTGATGGAGAGTTCTTCATCTATTGCTTGAGTGCTGGGGGGGGGTGGGAAGCACTCTCCCTGCCAGCATCTAAAGAAGACCAGATGCTTTTTTAAACTTGTATTTCTAAAATACCTCAGCTGATGTTGCACAGTGTGGTACATAACTAACAAGAGTGAGCCAGGAATGAGTGCTTGTAGGGTGAGCTATAGCCTGAGGTAAGTCTCCATGAGCTGAGCTACACTGGCCTCAACAGAGGAGATGAAATAGAAATGTCTGAATACTTCTATTACGAGATACTTTTTGGATTGACCTTTCAATAACTTGTTAAACTACAGAAAACATTTCTGTTTTCTAGATGCAAAAAACCTGCTGGGTCACATAGTCCACAAATGCCCCTCTGGATATTTTTAATAGGAGCTTGGTGACTTTGGGCTTTCGGGAGCTGCTGGGGCTTGGGCCCTACTGTTCGAAATAACTTGCATTTCCAAGGATGGACAAAGCCTGGTTAATAGTTTCAGAGTAGTGGATACAAGAGAATTGTTGCAACTGCAGCATCCAGGCAAGAGAAATGATTTGGGGTATGTGCCCCCTGTACCCCAGAGAGGCAAAGTGCTGCTGTCTCCTGGCTTGGCTGCACCCTGTCAGCATGGAGGTGGCCAGAGCCCAGAGAGAGGACAGACTCTCCTTTGGCTGGGGCTGTGGAGCAGTGGTGTGAGACCCCAAGCCAAATTTGCTGACAGCAATTTAACCCTTCTTGTGCTACTGAGGTCACCAGTCAGTCTTCAATCACATTTATATTTTTTGTACCATAAGAAATTCAGGGGTTCCAGCGCAGCATGTTTCAGTCTAGTTGCTGATACTGTCATCCGATGCACTTGTCCTTTTGAATACAACCCTGTCCATTGCCCAGGCTTCAATGCTTTGAGGAGATCCAGTTCAACACACTGCGCAGGGAAGGGGGAAGACGTCCAGAGGGGTCACACAGCTGCTGATGCCCTGTTTGGGCTGACCACTCTGCACCTGCAGTGCTGAGTGCTTCTCTAGTGGGAAGGTGAGCTGAGTGTCTTGAGTGCCTGGAAGCTCTGAACATGTCAGAGTCTGTTCTGCTTCTTGAATGACAGAGGTAAGATTCACTGTCCTCCAGTCTGACACTCCTTGTCATCTGCAGGCATGGATCAACAACAACTGGTCTTGGATAGCATTGCAGAGTTGCTGGATGTGCACAGACCTGTTCAGGTGAGTCCTAGGTAAAGGATGGGATTCAGCTCACCTGATTGTGCACAGCTGCATACAGTCTTCCAGTCTTCCTTTCCAGACTCCCCTCGGAGAGAGAAAGGGGCACTAGCATGGTTACTCTGACCCATTTGGGCTTTCCAACTGAAGTCATGGCTCTCTTTCACCAATGCCTGCTTTCAAAAACTCCCTGGGTGACTTCAGTGCGTGGTCTGCAAGACTGTCTGGGCTCTGTGCTTGGTATGTGTTTTGTTAGTGTTTGGGGATGGGGCCATGCATGGTGTGGTCTCCAGCAGGTTGGTTGTGACAGGGGAATGCTGCTGTATTTGGAGTGTGAGGGGGGTGTGGAAAGTAAAAATGAGTGAAAAAGGTTGCTGTTTTTTGAATTCAGACATCTCTGCTATCTGCTTTCAGTTTGCTGCAGTTTGCTTCATTTCTCTTTGGTTTTGTAAGAACAAGAATATGTAGTAGAGAAAGCAAAAACATGTGGCAGGAGAAATAGGATGAGAAATGTTGAGCCCATGGACAGGAGTGAGTGTTGAGCTGGTGGCCGGTGTCAGCAGAGCCCCCAGGTCCCGTGCCAGAGGGATGCACAGCCCCTCCCCGGCAGCAGCGCAGCGCGGGGGGCTGTGCACGGCGCTGAGGACCCTGCCAGCCCCGGGCGGTGACATCTGCGGGCACGGTGGCACAAAGCCCCCTCACGCCCTGCCACAGCTCCCCGCGGAGTCTCTGGCTCTCAGCGCTAGGGTGTGCCATGACCCTCGGTGTCCCGCGTCTGTGCTGCAGTGGATTGGTAGGTGAGAAAGGGGATTTTAAAACGTTCCTATAGTCAAACTAAATGTTTTGTTAATTTCCAATGTTAATAAATACCTTAACTGGCTAAATGATAAGAGCAGAAAATTTCCTAGTAATAAACTCAGTTCTTCTTTCCTTCTTCATTTTTCATAACAACCTTCCCACTTGGCCTTTACTGTTTATGAGAGCTGCATCAAAGCAATTTCTCTCCATGGCTCTGGGCTACAGCAAAGTCCATAATCCAGTGTCTTGTCAGCCACTGGAGTTTTCAAACTAGCGTCAGTATTTGTGCTAGGAATGGAACGTCTGTTCTTAAGAGCAGGAGTGAGTTCCCTTCTCTCCCACGGTATGCAGAACCTTCCTGAGCAGCTGCTGGTCATCAGTGCTGTCTATTCACACACAAACACTGGCTGTAAATGTCAGATTTTTCAAACAAACACTGTGCTAAAGCTAAAGAATGTGTTGTGGTTTTTGTTGAATAATAGAGGACGGTGTAGGTAGAATAAGTATTGTGTAGAATACGTTATTTCATTATGACCCCTGTTACCTCCCTATAAAGCAAGTCAAAGCACTGTTCAGTGTGTGGTTTAACTGCACCACAGTAACAAAATGCTTAATACTTTAAGGAGGGAGTTCTAAAATTTAATAGTTTATTTTATTATTACTCTTTTGGATATAATTAACTAGAGATGCACTTCAAACTGTGTCCTCCTTGCTATTGAAATGTGTTTTTATGTTTCACTCTGGGGGAAAAAAGAAGTCTGTCAGACCATGGGTCTCTCCCTTGATGCACATCATTAGAATCTTTTTAGAGACAAGTAAGCCATTTTGCTGTCATTGGTCTTGTTCAAATAGAGGGTGTTTATCCATGCAGTCCTCTGGGGAAAGGTGTCAGGGAGGGATCTCCAGCCAGCAGCTGACACAGGTACAGCATGCTCATTTGAGTCTCCTCCAGTGCTGAGCTTGTGTGGTTTGTGCTTCTAAAGCAGCACTCCTTGGACACACTGTCCTGACTCCAGTACCAGCCTCTGAGTCTGGTACTCACCTGGGCTGAGGGGGAAAAGGGAATCTGGGCTGGAGGACATGGCAAGGTTCCTGCCAGGGGTTTCACAGTGTCTGGCATTGTCTCCTCAAAGGTTGCCCTTAAAATCCACTCTGTACCAAACAGTGCCTTCTGCTTAACTGCACAGGCTTTTATTCTCATGTAAAGCTAGCAGGCCAAAGTGTTTGTGTGATAATGCTAAAGAAAATACCTATTTGAGGGTATTATTTCATATTTCTGTGCTGAACTTGCAGCTTCATATCAAAGACATCACATCTCCTTTTCCAAAATACCCAAAGTGAACTGATCTCTCAAATTTGTGTGTGGTTCTCTGGTGAAGCCACACTGCTACAGCAGACTCACCCCTGTGAAGAGGTGGACAGAATTCCCAGCTTCCTGCCAGCTCTGTGCTTGGGGCTCCCTGCCCATGCCTGTTCCTCTGCTCATGCTGCATGTTCTTTCATGGAGCAGAATGGCACAAATCTACTTCATTTTAAGGAGACTGAGGCTGGACTCCAGTTACAAAACTGCCTATGAAACTCACTATATCTTTGTCCAGTTTTTTACTACACTTTTGGATGATTCACTTCCCCTTTTTGTATTGACGATTGCTAGCTTTCAGATCGATGCAGCTATTTCACAAGTGCCTTTGTTAGCAAGCAGCCAGCAAAGCCTTTTGGGGAGTATGTTGAGGTCCACATCTGGCAAAGCCTTCCCATCTCAGCAGGAATAGTCCCATGAGAACATGGAGGCTGGAGAATGAACATGGGCAGAGCCTGGAGGAGCACCCCCATCTTCGAATCGCATGATCTGGACCCCTCTGATCATGCACTACCTGGCACATGGAGGGAGCAGGGAGAGCTCATGTTTGGGGTGACTGTGTGCCCTATACTGCAACACTAGTAAGGTTTGGAGTAAGGTGCTGGTGCCTATTGCATGTGGTGGGAACTGCTTGTGGCATCAGCTGTGCAAATCTACATGGCTAGGACTTATGTAAACCCCCACATCCATATGTCTGTGGCTGCACCAAAGCAGACTCTCCCTGGTGTTGGTGGGGTCCCAGAAAGCACTGGTGGTGCTGTGCCTTTGCTTGCAGAGCCTGGCACTCCCTGAGCAGGCATTTGTGGCAGGGCTGGATGGAGGAGGGGTGCAGGAAGGTGCTCTGTCTGCTCGGGTTGGGTTTTGCTTGCAGGCTGTGCCATCTGAAGCACCAAGAGCTGCACAGGAAGACTTGTCCTTTAAATAATTTCTCACATGGGACATAAACAACTGAGGGAATTTTCAAAGAATCTTAAGAATGTGCATTTTCCTATCCAGTCTATTTTTTTGCTTTAATGAGGTGTTTTCTGTGTGAAGGTTATTGTTGAGGCTTAGGCCAGTATTGGATGAGGTTCCTATGCATGACCCACTCTGTCCTTAAGCCTTGCTCTGAGCCTCAGTGCCAGCCCAAAGCCTGTGCAGGGTGTGTGCTTTTCCACTACTGATGATTGATGCTGCCTGGCTGTTCTACATAACTGTGGGCTGTTGGGTGCTGCCTTCACCACCAATCTTGCTGGGAAGACTTACAAAACACTTGGTTGCAAACCCTTTTTTTCCTTCAGCCTCCTGCCAGGTCGAGGTCTCAGTGACCGCACTCCTCCCAACGTGGTCCGAATGTGGTTTGTCTTATTTGGGGTGTGAGTGCCCTGTCAGCTGGTGCCCAGGGGCTCTGCAGGGATCCTCCCCCATCCTGTGCCAGTGCTGGGCTCTGCTGCCCACCTGGCTGCCAGCTCCAGTTCTGCTCAGCCCGTCAGAGCACGACCTGGGGAGAGTGACATATGGCAGGAGAAAGGAAATTTAGGGCAGGCCTAGAAATCAGAGGCGGTGTTGTTACAAGCTGGGCCTTGGGTTCACTGGCACGACATGAAAGGCTGTGTTGGTGCCTGCTGGAGATCAGTCTCCTCTGGCTCTCCTGGCAGCTGCTGGCTCCCCACAGCACGTGTAATCCCTGCCACAGTGGCTGCAGAGGAGTGGGTTCAGGGCAAAGGATGTGAGTGGAATTAGGAAATTCTTCCATCCATAGCAAAATTCTTAATTGCACTGGATAATGTTTTGGTCAGTTCCTGATTGTGAATTTCCTAGACCCTGTTTGTTTGCTGAAAAAGCTGAAATGAAATATTTTGGTGTATATAATGGTACTTAAAAGCAGTCAATAGACACACAGTCTGGAAACACTTTATTTGCTCATTTCTAACAGAGCTTTCTGTCCTCTTCTTTGTTTCACTGAGAAAATGATAAACTTTTTCCAAGATTTTTTTTCCGGTTGTCAAGGAGTAAAGGCCATCAGTTCTGACCTCTTGCTAGGATTTTGTTTAGATGATCTGTTTTGTGAATGACCACAAGTGATATGGTGGCTGGTGAGGATGGAACAACCACACCTGCTGGTTGCCTGCTACCACCAGGGAAGTCTAAAGTGGCTGGATGGGACAGTGTGGAAGCTGAGTGACCTCTTGAGGGCTTCTGTTAGAAGCTGTGGCACTTGTGGTCTGGGTGCAATCTCCCTCATCTTTCTTCAAATTCCATTGTTCAGGAAAGCAAAAAAAAAAAAAAAAGACTCACATTATGGGAGAGATTATCTCAATACATAGAATTTGTGAATTGAAAAATTGGAACGTTAAGTTTAAAGGTTTATTATAATGCTCAAAATAATGTCTGAGATGTTCACCCAGACATTATCTTAGAATAAGTCATACAGAATTATAAAGTTTAAAGAAATATGTCTAAGTGTATGTCAGTGATATGATAGTGAGAGATTTGGCTCCTTCTCCCTTCATTAAGGACAAATTCACCCCAAGGGTGTAGTCTGATCTTGGCAAATAGTGTTATAATAGCAAAAGAATATTGCCTGCTGGATAGCAGACATTGATGATTAAATTTAAGTGTGTATTGTCCACATAAAGTAAACAACATGCCTTTCTTTTTTTTTCCCCTCCTTTTTGTGAACATTCATCACTGGTGCTGAAATGGAAGATGTGGGCTTGCTAATTATTGTGTTTTTAACTGATAATATACTGTAAATTTTGTATAATACAACTGTGACCTTACAGACAATGCAAGACATGACAGCAGGCCCATAATTATAGTATGCTGAAGAAATGCTTGTTATTATCTACTATTTTTAGGACCAGTGTGCAGAGCCTCTTAATTTACATAAGCTTTAGACATTCACACATTTTCTGTCTTTGCTTATGGATGGTAAATTTTGTTCAAATGAAAGATGAAGATGTTGTGTTAGGTGAGAGGTTAGCCAGCTGGGAACTTGATTACTGTGAACAACAAAAGCATCAGTAGAAACTGAAAAAGGAGTATTTATTTGAGAAAGAATTGTTTAACCCAAGATTCACAACACAAAAACTGCAACATTCAAATGGAGTCTTGGTAACTTGTAATTTGAGAACTGGTTAACTGATAATGGAGGGAGAAAAGAAAACGGAAAAATCCTATAATCTATTTATCACAAGGAAAGTGAATATTGCAATGTGTTCTTATAAGGAATGAAAGTTTTGTGCTTGTTGAGGTTTCCCTGTTGAGTTCTGAGAACACAAAATGTTTCCAGGAGGTTCTGTGGGTCACTGGTCTGCCTGCCCAGCTGCTTGCCCAGCCCCTTGTCTTGGCTGTGTTGAAGGCTCTGGACGGCTGGTGAGGTGTCTTGGTTTGGGGGTGTCGAGGTGTGGAGCAGAGGCTGGGCACCTCCAGGGTGGAACACCACCCCCCAGCAGAGGGACACATGTCGGGTGGATGGAAACTGCCCACTCCTCCTGGGGCCTCAGCCCGTCCCAGCCCAGTGTGATGGCTGCTTTTGCCTCAGCAGCAGAGCCTGGCTGCTGGCAGGACAGGGCTGGCCACCAGCAGTGCCACCAGCCATCCGCTGTGCTGCGTGCAGCAGCTCGGTGCTGGCAGCCCTGGCACTGCCAGGGGTGTGCTGTGTGGTACTCAGGCTATTGGGCAAGCTAGAGGAGATGCCAAAGCAGTGAACCCCGCTTTGCCTCTCTAAAGAGCTCTTTGTGATATCAGGGAATTTACTCTCTCATCTCCCTCGATGAACTTTGCTGGCCGCAGCCTGCATATTCCCAGGTCAGAGCAATGTTACAGACCCTCCTCTCCCATCAGGGCTATGCCTGACCCTCATGGACCAGGCAGACAGGTGGAGGGGCACAGAGGAGCTGGCAGTGGTTCTTGCTGCACTGAGCTGAGCACTTTGGTTTGTGGTTTTGGTCCAGCAACGCTGGTAACCTGTTGGTGCAGAGGTGCTACACTGCTCAGCTTCCTTCTGCTTTCTGCAACCATCACAAGGCTGTTCCCTGCATTAAAAACCAGAAAAAGCAAATAGACATGGCTGAGACAGACCTATGAATGGCTTGTTTGTACTCATTACACTGGAGGATATTTTGAGATCAAATCATCCATCTGAAAATACGACCTTTCATAATACTGCCAAGCAAGGTCAGGGATGTCTGCACTTCTCTGCCTCTTAGGCAAGTTGGAGCTGCCTGGAAGCACCTTCCACCACTATGACCAAGTTTTATAAGTTGAATCAAAAAAGAATTTTTTCATCGGGGCTTGATCTCTTGTTTTTATGCTTTGTTTGCCCGGTGTGAGTGATTGTGTGAAGAAAGTCATTAGTCAAAGAAGCCAAACAAATTGCCACCATACAGTACTGCCGTATAACATGCACACTTAATCTACTCTTCACCTGATTACTTTCCTTTTTTTCACCTTATTTAGGTGGACAGAATTGCAACCCTGAGGACTGCAGTGCCTGCAGGAAGCCACAGTCAATGCAGATCTTCTTATACACTGGGAATTTTTAAGATGCAGCAGTTGAAGGCACTGGGCCCCACTTACTCACAGAGTTTTGCCTCCCAGTTGATGGATAAGATGATGCATGAGACAGCTGATGTGTGCACAGCTGCAGTGTGCCTCTGCACAGGTGCCTCTGCAGAAGTTCTGCCCTGTGCATTTCCCCATGAGCTGGCTGGCTCCATCCAAAGCCAGCAGCAGCTCTCCATGGGGTCTTCAGCAGAGTAAGTAGGAGCATACAGCACTTGTCCTCCAGCAGTTTGTATCTGTCCCCCCAGCAATCTTAGTCCTTTGAGACCTGCACTGCCTGCAGGCAGGACACTTCCTTTCCAATAGCCCAAACTGATTATCTTGTGGTTCTCTGGTTTTTGACCTCAAAACAAAAGTGTATGTGTACATAAACTTTGGCTAATACCAGGAAGTCTTTCACAAAGTAGCCCAAATGTGTTAGGATTTAGTTGGGTGGGTTTTGCTCAGGAAGAAAGCTGAGAGCTGCCAGGGCAGTGTTGAGCATCTGATGTGGTATTGTGAGCTAAGCTGCCAGGCTGGAGCACAAACATGGGGCTCAGGTACAGAAGTGTGTACAACACAGCTACAGCTCCAGCCTTCTGTTAAGCAGACCTTTTGTAGGGCAACAGAGGGGCTAGTAACAGGGTGGGAAGGATGACAATATGTTTGATACAAACTTTAATTGCTAAAGGCCGTTCCCAAAGGCCGATAATGGCAAAAGGTGTAAATGGAGGAAGGCTGTAGCAAGCTCGCAGATGGGCTGTGAGGAAGCTGTGAACGGCCAAATGATAACAGACTATCCAGTCTTCCAACATCAGCTCATTAGCAGTCTGTCAGATATTTTAATTTGTGTACTTGTGGGCTAAGCAGATATTACAGGATTGCCTCAGCTCCCAGGCATCCCTTTAACTCAGAAGGAAGTAGTGAATGAACAAACCTGGCGATGTGAACTGGTATTTTTTCACCCTTGGCTTTTGAGGGTCACTTTGAGATCCAGCCAGGGTTGCGTGACCTGTGCAGCTCCAGCCTGGCAGGGGGAAAGCAGGGATGTCTGGTGTGTTGCTGCTGTTGCCCGCAGTCCTGCTTTCTTGGGATACTGCATCAGGGAGACTGTGCCAGCTCACAGGTCTCTCAGGCATCAAAAGGTCAGTTCTCAAAATGGAATAAATTAGTTAAGCAGGGGGCCTGAGATAGTGGTGGACAGTTTGGGTTTGTTTCAAATAATTCAATAGTTTCTTAAGACAGTTCTTTCACTAAAAGAGGGAGCCAACCATATAGGATGGAATTTTTTACCTCCTAAATATCTCACAAAATATTCACCAGACCCTCATCTTATTGAAACTACTGGTAGCTAGCTTTCAGATAAGGGTACTTGTGCTAGGTGTTCCTGGTTAATTGACTGTTGCAAAGGTAGTCTCTCCAAACTCCAGTTTTCCAAGTTTCTCCTGGCTCAGGAGGCCACCCTGTCCTGAGGAGAGCAGGCTGGTCCAAGGCTGAAGCACAGTCCCCAGAAGGATGCCATGCTGTGCATCTCCACAGCCCAGCCTGCCTTTGCCAGGGCAGGGAGCCGAGTTGGGAGTTTGGGCAGTCAGCAGTGGCTGTACCCTGTTGTGTGGGATGGGCCATGTGCCTCGCTTGGGAGATTTATGGGTGCTGCTCTGTCAGCAAAGTGTGGCCACACACTGAGCAGGAACAGGCAGGCAGTAAATGCCTGGAAGATCTTTCAATTATGCTTAATTTTGTAATATTATCACTGAAGCTGACTAGAATTAAGTCGTACCTCCATAATAAGAATGAATATGACAGGGGTAATGTAGTCGAGTGCCAAAATGTAGTGTCCTCATGGGGCAGAAGGAGTTACTGACAGAGCCCTTCAATCACACAGAGATCCTCCTGTGCAGCCTGGCTGGCCTCTCGGGCTCCTCACACCTCAGGAAAAGCAGGAAAATGCCTTTATTTCTTTAGCTTAGGCATGTCAGGGATGGCTGTGAACTAGGAGACACTAAAAATGCTGGGATTTGTCTGTCAGACCACAATTTCATGATGGTATTTCTTTTAATCCAATTTAGTTTTATGTATTGGCATGAAGCATTATAATTGATTGCATTGAATTACATTGGAATCTCTCAGCTGCTTGATCAAGAAATGATATCAACTCCAAGTAGTCCTGACTGTATGTTGGCATTGAAAATGTTACAGGCACATAGCCATGTTCTGATTCATTCCTAATGAGATTTTGAAGTTCACACTATAAAATGTTCTGTCAATTAAGTCAGAAATTCATAGCAACATATTTACTTCAGTTAACAGTGTGTCCTTTCAGTGCAGGGATCCCAGCTGTTACAATGGTGTTTTCTAGTTCCACAGCTTCATCAAAGCCCATTCAAATATTTTCATTGTAATCCATGTTTGTCTGTGTTTTTGACTGCAAAGAACAGCTCTGTGGAATGTACTCAGTGAGAAGGAAGCAGCCTAAAAGATAGTTGCAATACAAATAGCTGTTGTTCTGTAGCACCCCGTGGCTGGAATCAAACCGGGCAGAAAAAATCTGCTTTACCAGTAGCAGGTTTTCTTGGTACAGGTTTCTGCTTCCCATCAAGGCTGACTCCCAGAATAACATGTTGTGGGAACACCACTGTGCTCTGTGCCTTGGAGGGGCTGCTGGGGGGACTTCTTGTGCTTGTCACCAATTAACAGAGATGGACATGCAGATGAGGCAAAATAGTGCTTTTTTTCTTAAGACAGCACAAGTCAGGGAGGTGCAGAGCTGTTGGCAGCTCCTATATTGGCTGTAACACAGAAAGCAGCTCTCACTTAGCTTCACAGCACAGTGTCGTGTTCTGCTTTAATTCAGTAAGTCCCAGTTTATTTAGTTGAATTTTTTGATTTTGGAATCAATAAACTAGTACTAGCTCAAGTGACTTGGTCTTTTTAAATATGAATTCCTTTTCTTCTCACCTTCCAGGTGTTTGAAGCTCTGATGACTGCTCTGTGGGAGGAGACAGCTCCAATCCAACTGCCCTTCTCTACAAGCCCATTAGCCAAGGAATCTGCAAGAGAATGTTTTACAACTTCTGAAAAGTATTGAAGTCAGTCAGGTTGCTGAGTGGGGGCTTAAAGGTGACTGTGGGCATACCTGCCTCTCACAAGCAGGGGTTGAGGGACTGCAGGCTTGAGAATAAAAGGTGGGTAGTGCCTGCTTTGGAGACACTTCTGTCACTTGTGCATGCCAGTACTCTGCCCCACTAGAGAGAAGAACATCTTAATGTCATGGGGAAAAATGCCACCAACTTGACGGTGAGCTCCAGAGACTTTGGGTCCCTGTAGCGCTACCTGTGTGCCATGTTTCCCTTCTAAATGTCCCTTGGTCTTGGAGTTCTCTGATTTTAGGAAGCAGAGCAGGAGCCACCCTCCAGTGTCAACACTGCCCATGCAGCAGGCATGGCCAGCCACATGCGGGGGAGGTGGCTTTGATACAAAGCTTGTGGTGAGGGTAAATTATGAACTATTAACACACAAATGCTTTCCCTAGCCTTGACAGGGACTTATTCCCAAGTGCAGTTGAGTTCACAGCTTCCTCAGACTCAAGATGAGGCTAAAGAAAGAAGACGTGTATCAGGTGGGTTTTTTTCTTCTTTATTTGCAAGTTCTGACTGTGAACATAGGACCAAAACAACTGTCTAGTTTGATGGGGAGTTTTACGTGTTTTGAACTTTGTGAGAGGATAACTATTTGGTAATAAGTCATCATGTTAAAGCTGGGAAACTGCAGTGAACCTGTAGGATTCATAAAGCTGCTTGGTCCAGCACTTGGGTATTGTTGATTTCTTTGCTTATTTTGGGAAAATGGAGGATCTTATGCAGCACCATGCATAACAGACCCTAGAAACCTGCTAGGTAGAGCTGATTCCTTGTGAAAGGTTTTAATCCCCTCAAACTGTTTCAGGCTGTTAACCTAGGGTCCTTTATTCAAAAGGTTGTTCAGCATGTGAAATACCAGGCTCCTGGTGTTTCTTGGAGACCTTAATGTACTGGCCAAATTCCACTCGAATGCACCTCAGCCACCTCTGCAGGCAGTGAGGCTTCCCAGGAACAGCAGCTCCTTGGTGCCAGCAGTGGGAATGCCCAGGGCAGCATTTGGGCATGGGAGCACATCCCTTACAGCAGGAGGTTACAAATGTCACTTTTAAGGGTTTCTTTCATGCACTTTGAGTCTTTCCAGGCAACTGTGGTGGAACCTTCCTTCTCAACCCTGTGTGTGTGGTACAATACCAAACAGCCCTTGCAACACTCATGTTGTCACAGCACAGTGTGGCACTCGAGATACAAATGCCCTTTTATTTTCACTAAAGCACTGCAAGCAGTACTGACAGCAAAGCAGCAATATGTGCTGTCTATGCATGGATAATAAATATTGCTGGCTTGAAATTCCTTTGCACATTGGGCATGGATTGTGTTTTACCACATCACACGATACAATGACAACAAAGGAGCTCCTTCCCCTTAGCATAAGGTAAACAACAAGCAAAGCTAGTTTGGCTGTCACTGTGATGATCAGCACCTCCATCCAGCAGCACCAAGACTCAGTATTGCTTTCATTTCACAAACAGAGGTAATGGCAAAGCCACTTCCCTCCTAGCTATCAAAAGCTTATAAAGAGACTGTTTCATCTGAAGCTTTGTGTAGGCACATAGTACAAATATTTCACCAGAATACATTAGAACTGTGGCATTGCTACTTTCTTCACCACTGCACAGGAATTACCAATGTAGCCACCAGTCATTGTCAAGGTGTTTTCATCCTGCATTTCCTTTTATAGTTTTGCTTTTTCTTTATTCTAATCTTGCCTTTCTTCTATCCACTCCCCACTGTGACTGAAGGGCAAAGCTTAGTCTAACAAGAGCTAAATAAGGCACAAATATGTATAGGTAGTGTTACAGCTTTGAAATCCAATCTAGGAAGAATGAAGGCTTCTGCAAGTTTGATGCTCTATTGGAGGTTATCTGGAGCTGATGAGTTACAAACTCACAAAATTATGTCTTTTAAGGAGCAGCATCATCTTAACTGCTGACCTACTTGCCCAATAGAAAGTGACACAGGAGTTGCAAGTTTTCTCCTTCTCATCTGCTGTAAGTGAAGCTAGATGCCTGACCCTTTGTTATCAGTAGTTTGCAGATGCTTGAGGCATCTCGCTTCACAAGTGGCCCCAAGCAGATGGATGACTGGCCTTTAGGTGAGTGTTTCAGCCAGCTAATTTCTTGCCTATCTCAGGTTTTCCATGGCAGGACCTTTTCCAGGTGCCACTGGGTGTGTCTACAGTTTCCACCACTCAGGGAGTTGGTGGGTCTGGGGCCTTGGTGGACCCAGTGTACTCCAAGTGGGCTTGAGTTGGACTTGGTGATCCTTCTGGGTCCCTTCCTGCTCAGACTATTCAGTGATTATTGCTTTTTTTGTTAAATGGTGGAATGGAAACAGTTTCACAGCACTAGCAGCAGGATTTTGGATGGGGGGGACACCACTGCTAAGGAAAAGCCCTACAGCTAGAGAGGCCCATGAGAAGCTCTCAGCCAAAACCTGGAAACAAAATCCAATACAGATCTAATCTACAGATCTGGTTTTGGGATCAAAACCAAAATATGATGTTTGATATGAGATTATCCAGACATTTTAATGAATCTGCTTCTAGTATAACAAGAAGATGGAAAGTCTCCTTTCTTGAAAGGAAAAAAGTTAAGCAAAAATCAGATCAGATTGGAAGAGGAGAAATTGGAGGTGGAACGGCTGTAGGGTGAGGGAAAGCAAGAGTCTTGTTCAGGCTGCAAGAGCATCAGAGAAGAGGGGAAAAATGTCTGTGTTGTTGAAGAGACACTGGAAGATGTCTGCTGCTGTAGATGACTGTTTTTCATGCAATTTTTTTCTCCCCTGAGACAAGGGGCCAATATTCTACTGAGTTTCCACAAGGCTTGCTTCTCTTCTGTTTCTCCAGACCAGGTCTCTGGGGGTGATGCTCTTGGACTCATCAGCCCTCCTGCAAGCAGCTGAGGACGTGTACATGCCACTGTGAGAGGAGGAATAGACACGCTTTAGGAAAGGACTTTATGGCAAGGTGAGGAAACCTTAGCAAGTTCCCAGTGGTCCTGCTGCCCTGCCTGTCCTCCACACCTGTCCTCCACACCACCCAGATTTGCAGGAATAGCAAATTGGTTGCTATTCCTGCAAATCTGGGTGCCCCGCTGTGGCCAGGAGCTGGGGACAGCTCCCTGTGGCATTGTCAGGGGAGCAGCCCATGGACCTGTGTGCTGCTTTCCTGGGCCCATACTCAGGATGAAGCAGAATACAGCTGAAGTAAACAAGTGCTGTTTTTTAATGCATGAGCAAGGCAGCTGGGGAATGGCAAAGGGGATTCGTGTGCAGGAATGTCTGACCGTGCTGCGGGGAGTGGACAGGCAAGGGGAGCGCTGCTCCCCGGGCTGCTGTGTGTGACCTGGCACAGCCCCATCTCAATTCCTTCCAGGCAGAGTCACGCTCCCCTCGCAGCCCATGGAGCCACCAGGCAGGCTGCCAGCAGAGGCAGCGTTTTGGCAGGTTTTTAAACGCTGACTGAGCGAGTGTGTGGCAGGCCATTTGTACCATATGGCACCCAAGAGCTAATCCAGGAGAGGGTGCTGGGCAGTGAGGGGGGCCAAAGCTGAAATGCCATTTAGAAGTGAAACATCAGCCCAAGTGGCACAAGGCCATAAAGCCAAACAATGAAAGAGACCAGGGGTGGGGAGGGAGCTGGAGAGCAGAGGATGACTGCGCTCTTGAAGCCAGGCAAATTTCTTTACCTCCCACTGTCCATATTCACAGAGTGCTTAGAAATACTGTTGTGTTGAGTATAAGCATATATTATAAATATTGAAATAGAGATCTCAATATATATGACATATTTTGTATGCAGGTGTTGCTTTGCTCTGGAAAACCTGATGACAAAAAAGCAGAGCCGTACAGAAAAATACATTTCTGACTCTGCCCTGGAATGGGGAGCTGGTGCTGATGGCTGCTGTTGCCATGATCTGTATGTAATGGAAGCTATTGATCTCAAAGGGGACCATCAACTGATAGCATGGGAACCCTGAGCTTCAGCTGGTATTGACCATTTTGGCCTTGGGAAGTCAAGTAGATCTGGTCCATGGTCATCTTGCCTTTGAAAGGATGTTTTATCCTCCAAAGATCAATTGATAGAGTTTTCATTTACAGTCTTTTTATATTAAACAAATGACATTGTGTGACCATTTGCTCTCTGCTCTTGGGCTCTAATGGATAGCACTTGTCACAGTTATTGATTTTTCCTCTCTTACAGAAATCTAGTACTTCAGGAATATTGAGTCATGCTATTATCCAGACAGGTGCCAACCCTCTGAATGACAGACAACGGGCTGTTGTCACTGTAAACACTTGATAGGTGGCAAAAAAAAAGTAGCAAGAGTGTCACTTATCCACTAAAATACTGTAAATAAGGTATAGGCTTGGTAGTTCTTTCATGCCTTAGCTTATAAAGAAGATAGGATTTGTTATGCTAGAATAGACTGATTTCTTGTGTGCTCCCTTCACTGTGGTGACTGTGACCAGATGCCCTGGATGATGGTTCCAGTGAGCTGATCTTCACAGTGAGCAGGCTATTCCCAGGTTTAGGAGTTTCATCTGAGCAGAGCAGGAATGTTTGTATTGACCTGGATGTTGCTGATGTCAGAAACCTGGGGATGCTTCACAGTGCTCCTTTCCTTCTTGGGATGTCACTGCATTTTTGGATTGCTGCTGCGTTGGATGAAGATGTCTGAAACAGCAAGTAGTTGCAGCAATTTTTAATTCCCCCAAGGTATGTGAAATGAAATTTATCTTCAAATGGGCATTATATTGCTCTTGTCCTCACCATAATTAATTGGTGTTTTGTTTTCTTGAATGTACAGGTGAAGGGTGGTACTGCTGATCTGCCATGTGCCACATGTGTGTGCTGCTTTCTCATAGCTGAGGGTGCAGAGACCTGTGGGGCTGGAGCAGGATGGCACAGTGTGATCCTATCTCAAGCAGCTTTCAATGAAAATGAGCATTGGCTTGATCTGGGTATGGAAAAATGCCTGGGATTCTTGTCTTGATGAAAGGAAAAGGGTAAAGCTTAGAAGAAACTCATGAACTGGTGATCTATAAGTAAAATACTAGAAAAGGATGATGCCCAAAAGAAACAAAAATAGTGTGGTTCTGCTTAGCTGTGTGTCTATTTTTCACAGAAAAATGCAATGTGAACATAAAGCAGAGAGCACTCAAAACCAACTTCCTGGATAGAGAGAGAAGAGCTCCAGCATGGTGGTCCTTTGTTGTACACTCACAAGCTGCCAAGGGATGGGATGTGTAAGACACAGCTGTGTGTTTGCAGCATTGCCCATGCGGTGTCTTGGGGACAGAAGTGACACCGTGCTCGTCCCCGGTGCCACCGCGCATCACGGCCAGGGCTGCATACTCTCATACAAAGCACTGGAGGCCATCTCATCTCTACACAGCTCACCTAGCTTAATGGCTTCCTCCAACATCTCCCAGTTCAAGAGAAACTAAACCAGCTATGCTTATCTGACTTGGAGGAGCTGGTTAATATGCACATCATTTCTGCATCTGCACAGAACTTGCATAGCCTGGGCCTTTTCTTATTACACCAGTCAATAGCAGGCTTACACAAGCAAGTGAAAACAGCTTCCACATCAGGAGGAAGAGAAATCTGTAGCTGTTGGGGAAAGCCTTTCAGGCATTTAGAGCTGTAAACTTGTCTGAAGCAGTTGTTGGTTATAATACCACCTTTGTCCATAGCTTGCTGTTTAACAGCACGGTGTGTTGCTGCCAGTGATCCCACACATTGTTGTCAATGCAGGTGGTGGTAGAGAAGGCTGGTGTGTTTAAAAAGGGCTTGGGAGCAGCCTAACAGTAATGCAAAAATACCTGTGTGTCTGCCCCATTCCAGTTGCCTGACTCCATAAAGCAGGTTTTCCCCTCCAGCTTTGGACTCTGCACCCTTACAGCTATCAACCCTTGATAGGTCCCATCTGATTTTATATTTCAAAACACTACTTCTGATGCTCCTCCTCTATCTCCCTCTCTTCTCCTATCTTCTCAGTGCATCTGGCTTTTTATTTAGGTTTGAATCCTGTCTAAGCCTGGTAAGTGATTCTGCTTCTTTTGAGATCCACCTCTGAGCTTTGCCATCACTCCCTGTGGAAGGGAGGTTTTGCAGGCTTTTTCAGATGTCTGAGTTGCCAGGTTATCTGCTTTCTTGCTGCATTGTCTGTTAAAAGAAGCAGCTGGTTTATCTTACGGTATCTGCTGTTGTAAACTGTGCTGCTGATTGTTCACCCTTTTGATATTTTTCTTTTCTTAATTCTTCCTCTGCTGTCTCACTAGTCAGATTTCCCAGGTAGCAAGGGAGCACCTTGGTAAATTTTCTTCTTGACTAAATCCTTTAAATTTCTCACTTCTCTTCAGCAGCCCCAGAAAGAATATTTTCTAGGGACAAAGTAGCTGTATAGCTATCAGGCCTCCTTTGCATCCATATGTGCAGCCTTCACTGGTGTTACGCACTCAGTTATCCCTACGTTCAGCACATCAGCCAGCCACCCTTTGAGCTCTTTCTTTTGCTTCCCCTTCACTGCTGCATCCTCCCTCCTGCTGCTGGGAAGGGTTCTCCACAGACCCCACCCCCTGGATGCAGGGGGCACAGGGATGTTGGGCAGGGCAGGTCCCTGCAGCAGCTGGACGTGGGGGTCTTGCAGCAATAACACACGCTGCTCCATGAAACCAGGGCTGGATTCTGTGCAGTCTTTAAGTGCCTTCAGTTCTTCCCTCCCAGGCCCTGTCTGAATGGACACATTCCTTAGGAAAGCTTTATCTACTGACATGCAAGATAAAATTATTAACTGACATTTGTTTAGTTATATATTGCCCAGAAAATAGATTTCTGAACCCCCAAAATATTGTAAATACATTAAAAGAACTATTATAAAAGAGAGACGTTGAAGTTATTCTGGAGATTTAAATCACTTGAACTTTAATCAAATTATTAAGTTCACGTCTAGATACAGGCTATTTCACTGAGCTTTAGTGCATTTCCCCTTTAGAAGATATTCTGATTTATGACAGCTTAAGTAGAGGGGACAACAGTTTGCATAAAAAATTGAACTGGAGGCTCTTTCACTGCACTGTAGTGCTGCAACCATATCTACCATCTACTGTCAAATGTTCACCTTTTTTGAATCCCCAAATTATTTTTTTACAAAATGGTAAGCTTGGACTATGAACCAGGATTTATATAGTTGTTTCAGGAACTGCTTTTTTTTTTAAAGCACGTGACAGTAAAAACTTGATTAGAGAACTGCAGCTTCTTGTCCTGGAGGGAGTGGAGGGAGTGAAAGCCCTCTTGGTTTTTGTAAAGGTTGCTCACCTGATGGTAAAGGCACTGCCTGGAAATTTTCGCAGATTGGCGTTTCTGTTTGTTGATTCCATATTAAACAGAATAACCAAGCATGCTGAAGGTAAAGCCCTGGTTTAATTAACCCTCTTGGTGTAGTACCATGTGATTAAATGTGACTGAGCTGCTCCTTGGGGCTTCTGCTACTGAAAATACTAACAATAATCATTTGTTTTCTTTTTATATTTAAACACATTATTGCATAGCTTGGTGCAGAGATAATTACCAATTTTATCTCCTGTGTTTTTCTAATGTTCATTAATAACAATAAAGGGTTGTAGGTTAAAAACTCATTTAATTGCCTTTATGTTAATGACATTATGAATAGCCTTAGCTACAAGATTTTAATTCTGTCCAGTATCCTGTTTCTCAGTAAAGCCCCAGGAGAGCTGCTCATTTTATCAGCATTACTGATTCAGAGTTTTTCCTTGCAGGTGGGTTTTTGTACATAATCAGAATTAATGCACAACACATTTTGCAAGGAACAGAGTAGAAGCTCTCTGAATAAGTAATTAACTGGAGTGCCCAAGGAAAAATGCCTGAGCAAATTTTTTAGCATATTCATAAAACATTAAGAAGAGTCACAAACACAGTGGAAACAATTTACTGATAATATGCTTTCATGCCATTTTCTAACTCTCTTCCTTTTTTCTCTCCTTCTCTTTCCCTTTTAATGAATGGAGTAAAAAACATGGAATTTTCAGCTCTCATTAAGGAGCACCTGCCCTTGGAACAGATTATATTCTGAGCTGCATTGGACAAGGACTTATTGGTAGATAAATGGAAGTCAATACTAGGCTTTTTCAAAGTAAACAAAAAATAGACTTTTCTACTCCATGTATAAATAGCCTCCTTTCTACACCATCTCCTTAGTGCTGAAAGACAGAAGGAAGGAAAGGTTATCTCAGTTACTTCTGTGTCTAGTGATAATTAATAGATTCCTCAAAGATGCTGATGGGGTGCAATGTGTTTGGAATATGCCGAAGTGGATCCAGATACTTCCATTGTTTGGTTGAGTGAAGTGAGGGTCTGGCCCTCACATGCAGGGCAGATTAAATTCTAGATCCTTTCCAGTAGCTCAGCTATAGGATCTGTCTGTTCCCACTCCCTGTCCTCTAGTTTAGTACAGGGATCTCAGCAGTGGCTCTTCTCTGCTGGACCCTACACTGCAGTGGTTGCTGTAGCCAAATGGAAAATATTGAGCTGGGCAGATGGAGCAACCCAGCTGCACTAGACAGAATGCAACATCTGGGCAGTTGTGGGCTCCTCTCTGTCTCCCTCCTCTAGCCACCCTCTGCTGGGCCAGGAAGGGCTCCCTGCCTTGGTGGTCCCTGCTTGGCTTCAGACCCAGCTGCTGCAGCGCCTTGTGTGGGAGCAGGCAGTGGTCCTGCTGCCCTGGCTTTCTGCATCTCCAGGCAGAGATACTGCGCTTTGGGGCATCCAGAAAGGGGCACGTGTAACTCACTGTGTTAGCCTGAGTGGAAATGGGTGATGCCATAGCTGTAGGCAGTGGGCAGTCAACATTGCAGTCCTTAATCATTGAAAGTCTGGAGCAGAGAAGTGAGATGGTCTTAAATGTCTTAATGTTAAAGAAAAAGAAGCCTGAAAGGTGTTTGTATTTCTCCTCTAGCACCGGCTCTTGAGGTTTTACTCACGATCACACAGACTTGCTGTTCAGTGGGACTACCATCCTCAGGTGGTGAAGTGGCTCTGGAGGCCAGAGCTGCCTCAGGAAAATAGTGAGTCCTTCAATGCCTGTAGTATGATGCTAGAGCTGTGGCAGTGAGGCTGCAGGGGTCCAGTCTGCACACAAAGAGAGAAGACCAAGGATGTCACAGGGTGGTACCAAGATGTCACAGTGGGCAATGGCTTCACCCTCTCCTTCTGGGGTGGCAGTACTGACCTGTAGGTCTTTTCCCTACGAAGGTGAAAATCTTGGATAGTTTTTCTGGGGACTGCTGGATCAGTCCATGCTGATCTGCTGGTTGGTGGTTCCTGGTGAAGAGCCAGTGTTGCGGTGGGCTATTGAGGACCGTCACTTCAGTTCAGCACGAAAGCAGTGAGCTGGAGCAAAGGTCCTGCCCTGCCAAGCCTGGCCTGTTTGCCACTGAAATCCCCACCAGCAACTGTTCCTTTAATGATCTTTTTGACAGGCAGAGAGAGCATCATTGTTTGCTTAGTTTGCTTTAAAAATAGATTTCTAAATTTGCAAGTGACAGTTCAATGCGTGTCTGAACCCTGGTGCCCCAGGGTGTGCGGGAGCACCAGAAACCACAAACATGGCACGAGCTTGTGGGGACGTGGGAAATGGCAGCACTAGGGATGCTAATGTGATTAAGTCGTGTACAACTCAATTAGTTTCCCTTTTCCTCCCATGGTAGTTGGCAGGGCTAGCTGGTCACTTGCTGGTGGATGGAGACATTGCATTCAAGGTCACACCGAGTGCACGGTGGCACTGAAGTCACACAGCTTCAGTTTGACCCTGGCTGTGCAGGGCCACTCTTACAGAGCTGGGAGCGGAGGACGAGCAGCCCTCCAGGTCTCCATCCTGCATTGAAAGGTAAATCTTGGCAGCAGCATTCTTCTGCCAAGCAAGGACAGTGTTTAAAATGCTGAAATTTGCCTGCAGAGGGCTTTTCACATCAGGGCTTAACCAGCAAGGCAACACTGGAGAGCTGAATGGGGAGAGTTAGGGCTTTGCCTGTGCTAGAGCACAGACTGAGTGTGGATACCCAGTACAGCTAAAGCCCTTGTACTCTCCTGTTTAAACCAGCAAGAAAGCAGAATATCTTTTCTAGCACCAAAGACATCAGTACAGAGTGTTACCTATTGAACTGAAAGACCTAACTGGAGAGACAGTACCAGGAGATGAAACATTCATGACACCTCTGTGCCTGTGATGGGCACCATGTTTTCACACAGGGGTGTGGAATGCAGAAGGGAATAAGCACATCTGCATGGGCAAGGGAAAGAGAACTCACTATGTGGGAAGGAGATCCCAGAGAACAGGAGAAGCTGTGGCCATCCCAGCCATGCAGCTTGATCCCACCAAATGGTACTTCCAAGTGGAAAGGACAGGGTCACAAATCTCAAAAAACTGCATCCTAAAATCAGTCTATTCCACAAAATTCTGGGAGGATCAAAAACTGGGGTGTGGGTGGAGAGATTGCCACATGGTCATCTGGACAATCCGAAGATATCCTGCTTTGTTTTGATCCTTTTTCAAATGTCTTATGTCTCTCCTTTATGTTTTAAAACGAAAGGCCATTTTTCCATGACCAAAGTGGATTGCTTTCACCAGAAGCATTTGGAAATCTGCATTTTCAGCCCACAGTTAAGGACAGACTAAACCTGAACTTCCTTTCTTAAGAAAGCTCCCTCAAATAGATGTTTTTTTTTTTCCCAAAGCGGCAGACCAGCTCTCCGCTGAGCCTACCTTAACCTGTGCCCTAGGTGACTGTGCTTTGTGGCTTGGTGCAATGGGACCTGAGTGGTTGGGAAGAAACATCTGTTACATGGTAGGAGATCCAGCAAGCAAATGGCAACTTAAATTCTGTCTACAGGTGAGATAAAATGGGATTCTGACATTTCTGACTTACGAAAAGAAATCATTTTAAGAAAGTATGCATTTTGTACCTTTTTAAAAGTAGAATTATTTTCTGACCTGATATTTGCAGCTTAAAATCTGTCAGAGCCCCATCTTTCCCTGTTTGATGGTAAGATGTAACTTGTCCACACTTCATTAATTTGTGTTCTGTGTGCATCTGGCTAACTATGCAACCACTAGGCTTTTGATTGTATCTTACTTACTCACCATTTACTGTTATAACAACTCAACCATCAGCAAAAAAATCCTTGAAGTGAGACCAAACTGCTTCTGAATATCTGCATTAGCTATCTGAGTCTTGGAGCTAGCTCTGTGAAAGGTAGGGATTTAAGAATAACAAAACAAAACCCATGAAAATTATCCAATCCATGAAAAATATGCAGCCTCAGCAACATGGAATCACAGCAGGCACACTCTATCGGTGCAGAAGTGATTGCAAGCCCTGTCTTGGGGTAGGGCTAACAAAAGGGTTAATGCCTGGGAGGCACCCACAGCCCCTCGCCAAGGTCAATGGGAGCCCTGCCTGCTGAGCTCACAGAGGATCAAGCTCTGTTTTTCCATGAGGTTTAACAAAACTGGGTAATGCAATGGTTTCTTTGCACTCTGTAGCTCTATTTTAAATAATATTGTTTTTCTGCAAATGACCTAATCTATTTCATTATTAAATATAAAATCATGGAGAAAATAATTATGCAATCTTTTTTATCCCTTTTTTTTTGTGGGGGTGCAGGAAGACGAAGATAGGTAATCGCTTTTAAATAATGCTTTGTACTTTAATGCTAATCTGATATTGTGAGTTGACCCTTTTCTTAAAGGTAGGCATATTCTCTAACATTTTGTGGTGGTAAATATGTAGACCTACCACTTATCCAGTAACAAGCAAGCATATTTGCAGTAGATTGGAAAAAATAAAAACAAACTAATGCATATATTTCAACTTCCTGGTGTTTTAACCTTTCTTAAGAAAAGACTCGTGGGACATAATTGAAGGAAAGTGTTTTTCTTTAGCAGATGGATTGCTTTGCTCAGATAATATTTTAGTTATGCCAATAAAAGGAAGGCTACCCAGAAAACCATGAAACTGCCAGCAGTTGTTAGTGTACGACTATTACCAAGGCAGAAATGAGGCCAGAGCAGTGATAAATGTGCACATCTCTCCCTCCATCAGCTGAGGAATGACCTGGATACACTTTACATCTGAGCACCAAGTGGGCCAACATTTTTCACAGCAGCACTTAATAGTGGACATTAACTTAGCCCTCTCCAAAAGGGCTGACCCAGAGGCTACCCTCTGTGGTTCTCCAAATTGTAATCGCTTCTGCAGTCTGTAATTTTATCAAATCGCATGCACCTTTTCCAGCCACTTATTGGCCAATTAAGTCAAGTTCTCACTGAGGGGGTCCAGCTGGCTTCAAGTTATCTTAGATGAATTGATTGAAGACATTCTGCAATCTATGAACCCAGTTTAATGATCTAGGTGATAATACTTGTAATTCTTCTCAGTCAAGGGAATTTGCTGCAGCTGTTGTCTGCAAATCCGTGTTCTGATACAGTGAAGTACCAGAAGAGCGTTAATCCGCCCTCAGAGTTTATAGTGATGGCTGCATTGTGAAATGGGAAATTTAACATTCACATAGCATTGCCAAGCAGAGACAATTTTTTTGTTGATGTGTTTTTATTTTATTCTATTGTGAGTGTTAAAGAGGTTACATGGAAGAATACATTATTGATAATTCTTAAAATTGGAGACTGTACAGCAGTATGAAACAGCCTACCAAAATATTGCATAAAATGTTTGAGCTGGAAAATGAGATTTGCCTCAGAGCATGAATATACCATTTTTAAAATTCGGAGGTGGAGCAGGGCTCTAGAAATAAAGCCACTGGGCCAGATGTACTCCCCAAGACATTCGAACTATCTGGAGTCAGTTTTGCTATTCAAGAGTTCGCTAGTATAAATGAGACAATAATTTCTGTCTCTTTAAAAAAAAACTATGAATCTTTTATAGACAACATAAATAAATACACGGGAACAGGTGCTACATTCAGCCATGCTAGCATAAATCAGGAATAACCTCACACTTACATGATGTAAACTGCTGAAGAGTCTGCCTGTGAGACTGGAGTCCTTGCCCAGATTCAGAGCGCTTGAAGTGCAAATGAAGGAGTGCTATACACTCCAGGCCTGTGTCAGAGTATCTCCAAGACCTGCAGTTGCCTGCATGAGGACCTGTGAAAACAAAGAAATAATCACATTTTCTTGCTTTGGTGGTATATGCCTCTTTTCTGAGCCCCAGGAATGTTAATCCCTTCCCTATGAAACAAATAATGCAACTAGTGCTGGGTAATATTTCTCATGCTGAAAATTCAAAATATTTAGCAATTAAATATCCTGTAGTGTATCTGTGAAGTTTCTGTTTGGGAAAGGGGATGGCTGGGATTTGATTTCACTGAAAAAGCAGCAACTGTCATATTAATTTATGCTGTGCTGCAGACACCCATTTGCTTCTCAGTCACAGGGACTTCCCTTCCATGAGGTGTGACCAAGCCCAGCTCTGCCAGTGCCCGTCTTGCTGAGAAGCTCTATGGCTTTTGATGAGATTTGGGGTTTTTTTCCTTTTTTTCTTTTTGCTGGGAAAACTCACTTTTTTAATGGGATTTTTTTTCAGAGAGTTATATGAGGTTTCCAGCCCTATCCAGCTTGCGCCATGCTCTCATCTGCTGAACCTGACACCAGAGATCCATGGGCAGAGGATGGTGCTGGGTGAGCAAGGCTCTTCTCCCCACCTTCGTGTGAGGCCAGACCCAGAGGTCAGTGGGGTTTCTCTTTGTGTGTGTGGACTTGGATGAAGCTGTGTCGGCAAATCCAGGTCTGTTTGTCAACTTAACCGTGTGTGTTTCAAGCATGAGTCTTTGGGGGTTTGAGAAGTGTTGTAAAGATGATATAAAAGGAGGATCTTCTCTCCTGAGAAGCTGGCTGGCTGAAGGAGGTTGTGTGTTCCACAGATAGAAGAAATTGAGCTGTTTTGCCTAGGTCTGGTGCTGTTGCACCTTGGGAAAGCTGTCCTACCTCTCAGAGGTCCCTTTTCCAGTGGCAAAGCATGGATGGTGGTGTCAACTTCTTCTGCAGATGGCTGCAAGCTCAAGACATTCAGTGTCAACGTCATTGTGGGCGGGTTGGACTGAATCCCTGTGGATTCACAGGCCCTATCTGGATTCCTGGGACCACCGCCCTGGGGAAGATGGGCCCATAGTGAGGGTCCTCAAGCAGTTCCTTTCTTGTGGCCCTCTCCTCCAGAAGATGCTGTGGCCAGGGTAGGGATGTCTCTGCACCACGGGCTCTGCTGGCTGGGTACAACACACAGATTTTCAGGGGATTTGAGGGGGAAGAGGGTCAGATATGCACTCTTCCATTTATGAAATTAGTGAGCCATAATTTCATACATGCATGCAGTAGAAAATGTCTTTGATGCTAACCATAGAAAATAACTCTGAAATTAGCTGCACCAAGGGCATGCTCCTGCCTGACTGGGTTGATCTGCACAGAGCTGAGCCTTGGTGTCGCCTTGGCCATGCTTCAGTGGGTGCACATTGTACTCGCCCTGCTGTCGCTGCTCAGAAGGGAGAACGGGGCCAGGGATCTCTCCCTGTAGCAGGGCTTAGATTAAAGTGTATATGACTAAGGAAGCTTGGTATGGCCACAGAGAACATCTTGTTCCCTATATTTAGCCATAGGCAATGTCAAGTACTATATGTTATGTGAGTGCTTTTCTCCAGTCCTGTAGGCCTTGTTTTAGAGAGGTTGACTGTGTGAGTCGAAGGGCTTAGTTTTAAAATAACACTCTTACAAAAAATATTTAGTTTTTCATCTTTGCCACCCAGAACAGCAATACCCAAATGAGGGGGCTGCCTTGTATGAGACAGAAAGCAAAAGCTCTGCTCTTGCAGCTCTGCAGCATCTCCTGTCAGGGCCAGGCACTGCTGTGGCAGCAGCCCTGGTGCAACGTTACATTTTCACCATAGATGCTCTAAAAGGAGAGGTTAATTAGCATGGCTGCCTTTGATCCTGTGCTTGAGAGGGAAGAGAGAGTTTAGTCAGTAACACTAGCCAGCTTCCAAACACTTTATGGATTTTGGCAAGAGGCATCACAGTCATAACATTTGAATATTAGCACTTTATAGCTCCGCCACACTAACAACTGCTAATTAGGCAGCTTGGACATGGCTGAGAGCTGCCTTGAACCTTGTGTAGTAATTTACACCTATGCACAACTACAGCTCTCATGTGGCAACATTTTACACCCAGTTCACATGTACGGAGACGATTAGCAGCAATGAAGCCAGCAGAAAGCCTGATATTGGATTCCTCTTGCATTCCCCCCTCTTCTCAGCACTTAATTTTGCTTTCCTGGAACACCCAGAGTGTGGGAAACCGCTGGGCTGCCATCTCATCCACTATGGCATCTTTGGAGAACTTGCTGTACTAAATCCCAGGGTGGAATTTATTTCAGCAGAGCACAACCGCTTTTAACTGGCCCAGGGAATTCATCCTCCAAATAACCTCCCATAGCTTTATCAAAATCCAGAGATGTGTTTTCTCCCCATGCCAATAGATTTTTTTTTTTTCTTGGCCTAAGCAGCAGTGCTAAAGTTGTAAAGTTTGATGCTTTATACTTGAGTGTTGTCTTCTCTAATTTTCACTGTGCTCTCCCTCTCGTGTACATGGACTTAGAAAACCACTATCTGTGATTTGCTGCCACCCTCCCTCCTTCCCCATACCTATTATCAACACTAAAGTGATGAGGTTCTCTGCTGCTCATACAGCCATCTTCAATTAAAATACCAGCACTCTGATACTCTTCTGCAGCTGGGTTGTTTGAGGTGTGATAAATAAGTGGTGAGTGTGGGTGTCCTGCCCCAGAGGTGACTTGAGTCTCTGTTGCTTGCCAAGGTGCTGTCACTGCTGGAGTGAGCCATCAGCTGAGCCACACCTCCAGAAATCTCATACTGATGGGAGTATTCTCAGCATCACGTTTCTAATGAGCAGCATGTTAGTGGTGGCCCCAGCTACAGACTTTCTCCTGCTGAAGGCAAGTTGACATCTCATGGAAGAGCTCCTCCTCATCCGCTCTTCTTCCCTGGCTCACAGATAAAATGCTGGGTTTTCTGAAGCTCCTTCCTCAGCTCCATACCAGCCTTGTTTCTGAGCTGGTGGGAGCCCTCTCCTGGCCTGGGTTCCCTTACCGGGAGCAGAAGTAATTTCCCATGGTCCCTGGGGAATGGAAATACCCTGGAGATCGGGACAGTAGCTGCTGGTTTGCAGTGCAAAGGAAGTGTACTCACCAGAATTAGACACTTATGTTTTCTTTTTAAAGAATACAAATTTCTTTTCTTTCTTTTAAAAGAAAGCAGTTGAGGCATTATATAAACAAGTGGAAAATAAAGGTCAGACTGATGGATATTTCTCTCAGAAAAGTCCAAGATGCTTACCTCGTTATTTCTTTGGCTACTTTACAATCAAATATGTCTTTCCCTTATGTTATACTGTCCTCGCTGCTGATGGGAATAGACCTGGATTACATTTGCAGTGATAGGTGGAAGAGAGTGTGTGTGTGTATATATATATATATATAAGAATATAAATAATTATAAGAAAATAATTTTCTTATTATTTTTACACTTAATTACTAAGATCCTGAGCCGTGTGTGCTTAATTCAAGATGTCTACAAATGGCCACAGAGCAAAGCAGGATTTGTGAATTTCTGCAGGGTTTAGGCTTTAGGTGCTTGTCATGGCTTGGGAATTTGGGCTTTTTCCTGGAAGTCTGCATTGAAGCTCTTTAATAAAAAGGAAAGTTGGCAATGAAAGCTTGCAATCAAATAAACAACAAAAGGGCAAAACTGTATTTCAAATTTCTGTAATTTGATCTGTAAGAAATGTAAATCACTTATCTAGAAGAGAGAGGTTTTCAATTAGTCCTCTTTTCTTAAACATGCAAATCCCCCAGCCATGTTTAGCAGCACAGTTTTGCCCTAACTCTGCAGAGAATTCCCAAGCAACCTTTAATAGATGGCCATGCCTTCAGGCTTGTCCACTTATGTTTTCTCTCCTGCCTGGGCACAAGATAGATTATGCATATTATTATTCATAAGTGCCACCTATTGAAAGCATAACCACAGGCATGTTTGCAAATGGTGGGCTTGCCCCAGCTGTCCCCGCTCATGCGAAACATTCCTGCTCTCCAACAGACCCCTCCAAACCATTCCCTCAAAATCCAGGTTATTTTCTTGCCAGACATCCTGGCACAGAGAAGGATTTGTAAAATGACCCATGGACTTTAAAGGCAGCTAAAAATGGAGGGACTATTCCCCATTTTCCTCCTGCAGAGGGTTTCCTGATGTTGCTTTGGTTGCCTCTCCCTGGCCCCTGAGGCTACTGCTGCCTTGTAGGGTGCTGAGAGAAGGCTTGAGGCCAGGGTGCCTGGAATCATGAAAGGCAGTGATATGATATGAAATATATGTTCCTCATTAAAAATGGGATTTCTCTGACTGATGCAAGGAACAATAACTAGTACAGAAGAACTGAGAAGTAAATAGAAAGGAGTCTCACATGGCTGGTTGTTATTTGTTCTTTCTTAGATAAGGGGTAAAGCTAACTGCTTTACAGATGAAAATTCAAGTAATTTTAGAATAAATATATATATTTTTAATCTGCTCTTGCATACTAGACCATTTTCCTGAGAATATGAGTGTGTTTGTATAAAGAACAAAGACATGGGATACAAGTAATTTTCAGTTTGCCATAAAAATGATTTTAAAAAAAGATAATTATGAATTAGGAATACCATTTAAATAAAACTCTTGAATGCTAGTGGCTAGAATTAAGCATAACCGTATGTTTCTACAAAAGGTCAATTGTGATTTTAATTACTCTTATGTAAACTAGCTGATGTTTGAACTGCAGTTATAATTAATATACATGCCTTATTGCCACACTATTGCATTTTTGATGATGACAGACTTATTGTGTCTGGACAATCTGAATGAACATATAACTGGATGTGAACCTCTTTGGGCTGATTTTCTGTTACACCAGATTTATGATGATATAACAGCATTAGCTCTGACTGCTCTGCACTGAGATCAGTCTGGGTTATCATTGTGGGGTGGGAGAGGTGTGCATTCAGTGATGGGAGCACTGCTCCAGGACAGCAGGATGGATGGCAAGGAGCTGTAAGCAAGGCCTGGAAATACAGTTTCAATGTCTTCCTTCCTTAGAAAAGTCTCCAGGGAGAGAAGCAGTCTGGAAAAGTACAAGAGTCTTCTAGGGGTTTTCTTCTCTCCATGTAAAGGCATGGTGGGAAGTGTTCTCCCTGGTGGTAGATGGAGCTGAGCTGTGTGACAAGAGGTGCAGCTTCTTCTTTTCTCTGCAAAGTGCTCTCATTTTTGGCTTTCAGAGAGCAGTGAAGCCTGAGAAACTGTTGCTGGAGCATCATCACATGTGCCTAAGCACAGCCCCACCAGCAGTGGCAGCTGCAGGATTCCCACTGCCCTTCCTGCCCTGCCCTAGAGCTCATGGGCACAGGTTTGGCTGCAGCCCAGTCCAAGTTCTGCCCGAGCCATTGCTGTTCTCAGGTATCAATCAAAGAGTAGAGGCAGAATAAAAACTTTGTACCCTGATGCACATTTTCAGCACCCTTTCTTTTCCGTCTACAGGATGCCAGTTTCTGTCTCTGAGAGGGTCCTGAGCTGCCCTCTATGTTGGCCCATCCCTGGTCCACCCCCAGCACCGACTGGGCTCCAGCCAGCAGCTCCCAAACACTGACCATGATGGACATGGGCTTGGAAAAAGGATCCTCACACCACTCTGGAAATTGGAAGGTACCTGTTGGAAAACCCACTGAAGGCCTGACAGAGGGGTGTTTCCCCCGTGCTGGGGGTGGCACTGGGTGGGAAGATTAGCCCAGGGTGGTGGAAACAACAACTGCTGAAATACCCCTAAACTGGGGGTAACCAGGCCACAGAGGCTCACAGGAACTGGGCTCATGCTGAGAATTGGATATTGCATGCAGGTTTTCAGCATGCCCTAAGGGGATTTTAAAAAATTATATTCATTAATGATTTTCATTAATAATAATTATTAAATTAATAAATACTGATTTTAAAAGTAAAGTATAAGGAAATGGTGCTGGAGATGCACCTTTAACCCCCAGATAGCTGGGCTCCCTGCTGGAGGGGGTTTTGCCTATACCCCTGGCTTTCAGTGAAGGCTGTGGGAACTATGAACCTACCCATTCTTGCAGAGATGTGGGACACCCCAGAACATGCACAGGGCATCTGTGCTGCTGCCCTTGGCAGAGAAAAGAAAGCTGGGAAGGAAAGTTCAATACCTCTGATTGCTGCTGTGTGTTTGTGTGGTGGAGGTGAGCATAGGAGAAACATATTTCAAATATGCTTCACTTGTTCCTCTCTCACCTCTGAGACAGGGGCTGCTTTGCTCTCCTGCTCAATTGAGTGGTGAAGGGACAATGGTCCTGCTCTGCACCAAAGGGGCCTCCCTTTGGCTTGGCGGGAAACTTTTTTCCATGGGAGAGAATGGGTGTTATGGCTCCTTCTCTCTCACACTTTCTACCAAGGACAGGTTAAAAACTGAAGACAGCTCTCCAGAGCTGCCTGGGGAAATGACACTGGACCTCCCCTCTCAGAGGCAGGGGAGACATGTTCAGAAGCTTATGCAAACCTGTTGAGAAACCAAATCCTTTGTTCTTAAAACCCTTCATGGCCCTCTTCATCCCATGAGATCAGCCTTGGACACAAGTGTCTTGGATATCTGGATCTGTCTTGGAACATCTTCTGGGTACTTTTAAATTAATGACTCCTGGTTCCATGGTTCTGACCCTCCTCACAGCCTTGCATTCTCTCTCTCTAGTGGGGTGAACATTGTCTCCTCTCAGATGTCACTGGAAAACATTGCTTAACCTCAGTGCATCTCCCTTCCCCCTTCACCATTGTTACCCTGTGCTGGAATAGCATTCGTGGCTGTGGGAAGTGCTGGAGCATGGCTTTCCTGGGAGGCAGGGCACGGGGTTCTGCTGCTGGGATAACGGGCTCCAGCCCTGGCCCGGGACGTTGTGCCCTGGTGAGAGGAGCCTGTCCCTGTCTGTGCCGCTCGCTCCAGGGCTCACACGGGTGACAATTAGTGACAGCCACACGGGCAGCCGGCGTGGGGACACCTGTGCACCTAGGCAATGCGGGCCATGGCGCCACTGCAGCAGCACAGCTGTCAGGCAGGGATGGCTCTGCCACGGCTGGCCTGGGCCCCTTCAGAGCGGGGATTCAAGGGGTGAAAGACATAAGGTGCCATTACCCATCCCCAGCCAGGTGTGGCAGCTGAATGGTCCTGGAGCCCACAGCTGCAGCGTGGGGACCTGGGTCCCGGGTTTGTCCTGCTTCTGAGAAATGCTTGGTAAAGATGCAGTGCTTTATCACCCTCTGTGACACTGTTACTTTACAGTGCTGTGGTTTACAGCATGTTTAGAAGGCTGGATCAGTCTCCATCCATCTCTCACCTTCTGACTTGCAATGGCTGCTCATTGCTACATTTGTCTTTGTGAACAAGAAGAGAGATAATTCTTCACTCAAGTAAAGATAAATATTGTGGAGGTTTACCTGTCGTGTGTGGGTGCATATCATACAGTGTGAAGTGTGAGCAGACAAACTCTACATGCTTGCAATGCATAAATGCTTCATATACGTGTGCATGCCCGTGTCTAATATTGGTGCAGCCAGACATACCCAAGGTTGCATGTATGGTGGGCATGTTTACACCTCTCTGTAGAAAAGCTATATGCATGTGTGTATTCATATGTGTTCACAATTGCACACATAAATGTTGTCAGAAAAAACCCAAATCAAGTCACCACAGATAGCACCATGGAAAATGAAAGATGAAGCTGGGAACAGACAGCATTAATAACCAAGGCTGTTATGTCACCAGTCAAGAAAGATGCCTTATGAAGAGGAAAAAACAGCACGTGGAAATCTTTAAGTAATATACACAAGTGTCATAGGCACTCAGCCCAGGAGCACATGCATTTAAAGGATGTGTGTGTGTTTGTGTTTGTGCGGGTGTTTTATGCATCTGGAAAGGCTCCCTGAGACAACTGAACACAAAGCCAGCACATGTTTGTGTTAGGTTGAGATGCTGGCATTAAGATGATTATATGAGTCTATTAGCAGGGTGTTATGACTCCAATTTCACTTAACATCTGAGTTCACATTAAAATATGCCCTTGGCCTGACAAGGCATTATTAACTTGCATTTAATAAAAATAAAATATTACATTTTAAAAAATTGAAAGCTGACAAATTTGATTTAAATGAATACTGAACTCCAGGCAAATGTGTTGCTTGAACTCCGCCTGCTGTACTGGAACTGACAGGAAGCATTAAAATAATCCTGAGTGGTCAATATGTGATTAAATATCACATGTCAAGCTTAGCAGGAATATTCCTTCCAAAGAAAATTATATTGTTAAAAATAAGTGACAAATTCTAAGCAGCTCCTTCAAATTCATAAAGATATGTAAAAAGAATGGAAGTATGCTTATAATAAACTGGGATGTCTGCAGGAGACAGAATGTACTGTCTCCTACACAGAGCCATATAGAACATCTACAGGTAATCAGATAAAAATGATCGCACGCATTTGAAGCAATAAATTTCCTTTGCATTTGCCATAGAACATAAAGAGAAGAGACATCCTACATTTTCACACCGTGTTTTTATCTGAAAGTTTTTGCTGTCACACTGTTCTGTCTAAAGGGTTTGTTTATTTATTTGTATAGAGACTCAAGCATCTATATGTGTACATACATGCCTAGATATATATACAGATGCTAAAGCCGTCATAAGCAATGTTCAGACTGAGAGAATGAAAACTAAGATTTTAAATAATTGTTACAGTAATAGTAAAATGCCCCTCTCCACCATTAGATGTTTGGGAACACTAATGCATTGTGGCTTTTTTTCTGTTACAGATTCCAGCTGGGAGAACATGCTTAAACATGATCAACTTTCATCATGTGTTTGATGAAAGACAGACATAGATGTCATTGCTTCCACTTGCTTCAACAGGATCAATCCAGGATTACCAGGGTGCAGTAAGGGTAGTGTCCAGAAGTCTATTTAGATTAGATATAGCAACAAAATATTGGAATCTACAGCTTCAGATAAATGACTCAATATGCCTAGGTCAAGAGGTTACTGAAGTCAGGTGAGATCTGAGACCTATTTATCACTGCCTGGGCTCAAATTATGTTTTAAATATTGTCAGAAATGAAAAACTGCTGCCAGATGGTGTCAAATTAATTCATCTCACTGCAGTCAGTAACTGTCCTTTACCTCCATCATGGTGCCTGCTACCCTGCATTAGTGGGGTACCTGTCAGAGAACCTGCTTTTGCTGAGAGGCAGGGGCTCTGCTCAGCCCTTGCTTCCTGCTTGCAAGATGGATGTGTTGCATTTCTGGCGTGTGGCTATAGGAGATCTGTACAGCACATATGGGGCTGAGACACAGCTCTTCTTGGAAAGCAGTGCATGTTGGGTGGTGAGAGATTTGAGGCCTCGTTAGCTCTTACTTGATGGAGAAATCTGCTATTCTACCCACCTGGTCCAGGGAAATGGATTTATTGGTTTGTATAAAGAGGCATATGGGGATGAAGACTTTGACCCTGGTGCATTAGTGCAAAGGGCTTGAAGCTCTCCCACGCACTGCACAGGGCTGGCACAACTGTCCTTTTCCTCTGCTCCCATTTCCATTTCAGGACTGTAAGAAGTGTGCCACCCTGCTTATCCCTGTTGTCCTCTGGGCAAAGGTTGGGATATGTTCTAGTTTACTGTGTTCAGGGGAACACAAAATGACATCGATCAATTTTATGCTTCTCCTCTCTCCCTCGCACATCTGCTCTTCTTCCCGAGCCCTGTCTTCAGCTCTGGCTTCAAGCACAGTGCTTGAGCCCTCGAGCAGCAGTGAGATGAGGGTGTCCCTGGATCAGGATTTCCTCCACTCTGATGTGCATTCATGCTGGCTGCCTCAGATCTCCCTGTAAGCTGCGTTACAGCCAAGGCTCTCTGCAGCAAACCTGGCCTCCTGGTTCCAGGGTGCCTGAGAACTCTGCTTCCCATGGCTATCACATGCTGCTCTGTGGGTTTTGTCAAGGCAGAGAGTTGGGCCTGAGTAAGGGCATAATATGTTTGGAGTGATCACTCACCACCAAGCCACAGAACCTCAGACTCTCTCATCCCCAAGAGCCCTGTCTACAACTCTCTTTTTTCTGGTTGTATGAATAGAGAAAAATACAGGACTTCTCTAAAGTCCACCATAGCTAGAGGGGCTCTTTCCAAGTGCAGAGGCTATGACAAGATAGCATCTTGTGGTAGTGGTAAAACCGGAAGAGTGGAGTGATGCTCAGAGCTCTACTGTGCCCTGTGCAAGGGGTAGTTTGAGCTGGAAACTATTGCAGTAGCTAAGGGCATTGTTGTTTGAGCACAGGAAGAAAGCAAAAGCCCAAGGGTGGTTAATCTTCTCGTGGGAAGGTGTTACTGTGCCTTCTGAGTTGGCTTATTTCTGTGCTAGCACTGGAAATGGTATTTCACTGGATTAAGAGAATACGGTGTGGTTTTTCCTACCTTGTGCTACTGAAATAGGGTCAGAGCCTGACAGATGTACATACACCGTGGTTTTATTCTCTCCTTACCTCCTCCACATGTGGCAAGTATACCATTCTCTTTTCCAGTATGTGATTTCCTGTGGGGTGCAGGAGCTGATGTAGCAGAGGGGTTTCTGGGCAGCCCCAGCTGCAGGGAATGGGCTGTGGCCACAGCAAGGGCCATAGTGTTGCCTGGCTGGCTAGGGTGAGATGTTTGGCTGTGTGTCCTTCTGCCTTCACAGCTCTGCTGAAGAGGAGAAAGACTTCATCATCAGGGCAAGTGCTGCTGCAGCCAGGGAGTGAGAGTGTGTCCATTTGGGATGCAGATGAGACAGTTCCCAGCAATCAGGAGGATGGGGTAAAGTGGGACACACTAGCAACGAGCAAATTATCAAGCCTGTAAGCATAAAGATTGCAAATGTCTCCTGGTTTCTTAAATTATTATTTTTGGCAGGGTTGCATATGTTCTCTGTGCTCATTCCATGAATCCAGCTGATTATTATTCCAATCACCAGAGGAAGAGAGAGTCACATTAATTTGTAGTAATTAATAGCACTGATGCATTTGACAGCGCATGTTAACAAGCCTCTTTGATTGTTTGGATCTCTAACTGCGGCCCTTCTTGTTTGCATCTCCTCCGAGGAATTCATAATATCAAAGCTTAACGGTATCTGATACTTGTCAAAATGCAATTTATAAAAGTTTAATTCTTTTATTGATTTAGTTTGGTTTTGATGCCTGCAGAGTCAGCTCCCTTGACAGAACTTAGCGGATTCAAATGCTTGTCACCAGCTCGGCCTCCTTTTTGCAGGGAACAATTGCCATAGGCCAAGCCAACAGGCATGGTTTAATTGCCATTAATTAAAAGCATAAATCTCTTTTTTCTTCAGTTGCTCTGCTCTTAAAGGGGGCTGCATCTCTCTCTTTTCCTGTGTTTGTCAGAACACCTTCTGGCAAGTAAAGTTAACCCATTCCGTCTTCCCAAGCACTTTCTGGAATAATCTTTTGAAGCATAACTCTTATGATCTGATGTGAAATGCATGCGGTTCGGTGATATTTAACAAACTGGATTTCTTCTTTATTGCAGTATAATGAGGTCAAATGAATCCCTCCATGGGTTGTATACATGCTTAAATGGTTTCTGCATCAAATCCTTTTTGACAGCAAATACAACAGCAGCCAAACAAAACATCAGCTACTTAAAATTGGCCGGAAAATCAGAACACAGTGTGATTGGCAAAAATGAAATTAAAAAGAAATCCCAGCGTGAGCCTCCCTACTCGCGGTAGGTGGGAGGGCCGGGTCCCGGCGGGCGTGCCGCCACCTCGGCCGCTATCGTCGGGGCGCGGCCGCCGGAGCGCCACTGCAAGCGGAGCGAAGGATGACTCTAAAGCGTTTACACATTTTAGGTCTGCTGCATCTGGCAGGGCTACTGGAGCGGGGAAGGCCGCCGTCCCGTCGCGACAGGGCGAGCAGGGCCGGGGCAACCGGCGAGAAGGAGCCCGGGCTCGGCCACCCCCGCCTCGGCCTGCGCCTGGGGCGGCTCCCTGGCGCTGCCACCCCTTCTGCTTGTTTGTTTGTTTGTTTGTTTGTTTGTTTGTTTGTTTGTTTGTTTGTTTGTTTGTGTAGGGCCGCTCCCCCCCCGCCCCCCCCCAGCCTACATGCCGCTGCGAAGAGGGTGCTGATAGAGAGGCTCCCTCGTGGTTTCTTTTGCCGCCTGGGGAGGGGTGAAGAGCCTCCAATTAAAACCAAAATAAGCTGCTTTAGTGGTCTTTTAAATTGACAAGTGAACAATGATTTTAGTATTGGTATCTGTCAAAGGTCCTGGAAAATCCACCGCTGATAAGGCCCAACGCTTCCAATTAGGAGCCGCGCGGATCTTGCCTCCGCTAATGACGGCGGGGCCCTGCGGAAGGGCCGCAGACACTTACTGCAAATTACTGACAA
>VXAX01003742.1:454237-597102 GCA_013399835.1 Leptocoma aspasia
GGGCCCCCGCGGGCCCCCCCGGGGCCCCCCCCGCCACTGCCGCGTCCTCCCCGGCAGGAGCCGCGCTCAGCCGGGGGCACAGCCGCAGGTCGCCGTCGCGGCGGCTCCGGGCGCCCCCGCCGCTGCCCCGGGCCCTGGCCCTCGGGATCGGCGCTCCCCTCCCTTCCGGCCCGAGCACACCGAAGTTGTCCGCGACTGTCTTGTTCCCTCATCCCTGAGAGCCCATGTAGGGCGCTTTAATTGCCACATTTTCAAACCGTGGTAATGGTGGGGATGTCTTAGTAATTACCTTAATGAGATAACACCTTTCCTTCCCTGAACCTACTCATTATCACACTTCTTGTTCAAATTCCAACTACAAAGAGCTATACTTGTAAAAAAAAAAAAAAAAGAAAAAAAAAAAAAAGAGGGAGAGAGACCTCTGAAATTTGTTGGATGTCTTGTTCCCTTAAGACAAGCACCTTCCATGGATCTTTAGTATATGAACAGAGAACTGTACCTAGTTCTGGGAAAGGCTGGCTAGAAGTAAACCAAACATCTGGGGTACCCCTTAATTATTCTTGGTTGGTGTCTTTAGTTTGACCTGTAGAGATGCAAGGGTGTCAAAGTGATGAATTTTAAGATGTTGGGCTGTGAAGACGTGCAGCTGCAAGACTGATGGGTTTAGGAAGGGAATGGTAACAAGGTTAGCTGCATGTGAAGTGTGAATTGAGATTTTTGCAAAGAGACTGTGATTGCAGATGGGCATAATGTTGTACCCTTGCATGAAATCTTGCTATTATTGTATAATGGTCAGACAGAGTGTGAAATGACTTATTACTTTACTTTTATTCTTTAATGAAGTTGGGTAGGAAGGAGAACTACCAGGAAATCGATAGTGGTGCTGTACAAAAAACTGTATGACAGGTGCTGATACATTAAATATTTATTTAGCTTATTGTCACAAACTCCCTCCCAATATTCTATTTCAGAAAGCAAACAAAAATACAACTAGTGGATCTAGACAGTGAAGAAGATGTACAGAATGAGAGTAATGTTTTCTTTTTCATCCTCCCTTTCTGCAGTATACATGAAGTGGGTGTTTCTCTGTGGCAGCGCAGTGTATACATCATCTATGTAAAATATGAGACAGAGATACCTAGATTAATGCTGTGCACACAGGGTTTCTAGGTAGCTTTCCAGGTGTTTGACACGTATCTCTCTCCTAAACTTTGCAGCAGGCATGCAGAGATTTGTACACTGTTACACTCCCATGTAAATTCAATTGGCCTTTCCTCCAGCTTGACATGCATGTGCAAATATCTCACTTTTTTCCATACCAAGCACAGGTGTCCTCATGGGTGGTATCATTCTAAAAACATGCAGGACAACATCTACCTCTGAATCTGCACAGCAGTGTGTGGGTACATCTGGGCATCTTTGTAGGTGGGCAGTTTAGCCAACATCTAATGACTTGTTTCACATGTGGTTAGGGTAAAACACCTATTACCAGAATTTGGTTCAATTGTTCAGCTGCTCTGGTCTTGATGAATATGGAGTGAGAAAAAGGAACTGGAGCTGCTCCCTCAGGATAATGTCCTTAAAAAGAGAATTTCCCAGGTGACCAACCTCAGGATGCCATCACTGAGAACAGTTTGGCAAATCCTTCACTTAATGGGCTGTCACAGAGAGCAGCTTCATCTCACTGTTTGAATACACATGGTAGAGGTGCAGCTTCCTGTATGCCTTCCCCTATGGAAGAATGCAGCCCATGGCTCAAGGAGCTTCTCAGCCAGCACCTCTCTTGCAATTCCCTCTCCAGACCTTGTCCTCAGATTCAGCACAACCCTTTACTGAGTCTGTCTGTGAGTTTTTGCCTTATATTGTCTATGGAGTCTGGCACTGTTACATTTTAATCTGAGGTCAGGATGAACAGGTGAAATGAAGCTTGAGAATAATTGCCTACCTCTTCTGCATTAGCATACGGGGTAATAATGCTGGCAGAATTGTGTGAAACACAAAATACATCTGAGGCCTCATCTTTGTCCTTACAATAGCATTTCAGATTTCCTTCTCATATTCTTGCCTCAACATCTGAACAACTACAGTGTTTCAGGCTTGAAGCTTGTTTCTGTTGAGTTACACTCTGTTGTAGGGTTTGTTTAAAGCAGGACTTGATGCAACACTGTCCATGGAAGCGGCAGAAATGCACTGAGGGGCACAAATGGTCCCCTCACGACACAAAAGGGCTTGGAGTAGATTCCTGTTGGGTTCATAGCCCAATAGACTAGCAGGAATGTTGTAGCTTTAAATATTTTTGTTTCATTATGTGAAGATCTAACAAGAAGAATTTCTGAAAGTTTTAAGGACTGCCTGGTAAAAATGATGAAACAGTGCCTGAGAACATAGAAGGGTGGGATGTCACAGCAGACTGCTACCCCAGCACTGTAAAAGGAGCAGGCAGCTTCCCTCCAACTGGTGCTCTAAAGCAGGAAAGAGCAATATGGAAAATGAAGGCTGTCAAAAAAGCCTGTTTTGGGGATTTGCCACTGGTAATTTGGCTGGATCCTGTGGGTTCAAGTACCATCACTGTCTCTATACCAAAATAATGTACTTTTTCTGGACTAGAAATTCTGAAATAAGGTTGGATTAATATTTCTTCAGAAGCATGATGGAGTCTTTGGAAAAAGCAGCAAAGCATGTGTCTCCAATGGAGCCCCAGTATAGGCAGTGACAGCTCAATCCATATTATATCATGTGAGTCTAAAAACTAGTGAGCTTTTCTGCCTAAAGAGTGGGAGGCAAGGTAAGCACACTGGCAACTTTTTATTTATTTCACTCTTCAGCAGTCTTTTTCCCCACTTTACTTTCCTCCCCTTCTCCTTTCCCTCTTTCTTTTTCCTTCTCTCTCCACCTCAGTCTATTTTGCCAAGCATTCGGCAGCATGTCTTGGGAATCCTGCTCACCTTTCCTGGCCAGTGGTGGTGGCCACGGGCAGCCTGCCTTAACCAGCACATTGGTGCGTGGCTCAGGCAATGCAGCACAGAGTGTGTGTAGCAAAGCTGTGCCTCTTCCATGGAGACTAAGCTCATTACAGTACAGTACTCTAAAGCATGCTTAACCTCCCCAGTCTTGGGTGTTGTATCCCAAATCTACTGCAGAGCATGGACACCCCAATTAGCACTTACAATGCACTGTTGACATTTCTCTGGGCCAGCCCAACAGGAATAATTAGATGTGATATCTAACACAAAGTCATTTTTTTTCCCCAGCAGAGGGTACACTGCAAAATGAAAGCAACATCTATTGCAACAGCACTTGCCCAGATTTGGCTCTTACATACAGAGTTGTGTCTGCAGTGTAACTCAGCTGGTCTCTCCAGCCATACACTGCCTGTGCCCTGCCTGACTGCTGTCAGTCTGACCTGCTGGGATTAGTGCTGGGCCTAAAGCTCTGGATGGGCTGCACAAGAAAGCTGTCTTACACAGCAAAGACTCAGGAAAGCTGCTGTACAGCACCCTATAGGAATCCTTTCATTAGGAGATGCAGCGTGTGTGGAAACTTGCTCAGCATAAGATTTTCTCATGCTGGAAATGTTGGCAGGTGACTGTGAGGCTGGTCCCACTTCAGTTTCAAGCTCCCATCCCACTGCACACCAGCAGAAAGGCTGGGTTAGGGACCAGGCCAAGTGTTACTGACTGAACATTGTTCTTGGCAGTGGTTTGCAGGATAGCAGTGGTAGGATTGTGTTATCATGAATCCATAGCAGCAAGCCAGAAAGCCTATGGAAAAATATATGTGACAGTAAATAGGAAAGAGCTCTCTGCTGCAATGCAGCAGGCTGTCCTCTGACACTGCTAATTGTAGCAACCCTTTGAAAATATAGTGTATGTATAAGTGTATGTAGTGAGTATTCCTACTTGGGTTTGCTACCATTGCTTGCCTACTTTCATGCATTGCAAACCGAAACTTGGAAAGAACTTGGCAGAGTGAAGAGGATATAAAAATGATAATTTTTCATGTAATAGAGATCACATAGAGATTTCCTTTGTAGTTCACAGCATTTCCATTCCAAGATGCTTGGAGAATTGAAGCATACAAATAGAGAAAATCTGCAAAGTGTTGTCAGGTATTATTTATGTATTATTATTTTTGTTGGAAAAGACATGTAAATATAAAGAATTAGAAAACGGAGCTACTAAAATAAATTATAGTGGAACCCACAATAAATCTAACATGAGAATAAAAGTATAATGAGAACATATTTTCTTCAGCATAAATACAAATCCTGTCTGCATGCTAAAGCCCTATTAATTGGATACTTACTACAGGAATAAATCTTTAAATGTGTAAGAAAAATCTTTCTGCTCTGTGATGAAATATAAATATCACCAGATTTATTAAAGAAAAAATTCTGCTAAATTACTACTTCTCTTACATACTAATTTATGCTTATGCTGCATCTGAAAGAACTCATCCTGATGTGAATATCAGCCAAATGAATGAAGCTGTAAAAGAAAAAAGGTTTAATGTGCATGACGAGAAGTTGCTTATATCAGGCACGGCAGGTTTCAATGAAGTTTTATATTATGAAGTGGAGGAAAGGTGATAGTCTCTTAAGAGACATAATACTTATCCCATGAGTGACATAATAGTTCATAACTCACCAGAGAACAAGGCTCAAGTGAGTCATATATATTTTATGGCACAATTGGGATTAATACCGTACTTCAGAAAGGAATGCATAACCTATTCTATTTATATGGAGTGGTGGTTTAAAATTCACCCTCTTCCCTCAGCCTTTCTCCTACCCTTTGGGATCAAAGTACAAGACAAGGACTTGAAAAGAATGGGTGAGGATGTTGGGTGAGAAACAGATAATGTATCAAGGAACTGCTACGCCATCATCATTTGACAGGAGTTGCCCTGGCATGGCATTTGAAAATTCTGACTTTCTAGTGACAGCTGTCCAGAGGCCCAGAGGACGAGGCTAGCCCTGAGTGGCTGCACTGTAGGGTTTTTTATTGGCTGAACTTGTGTTTTGGTGGGAAGGCAGGAGATGCTGGCTTCAGTGTCTGCCTGCAGCCTCCATGGTGGAATTCATTTGCCCCAAATTCCTTCTGCAATGTCACTGTTTTGCCACTGTCCTCATCAGGGTGCATTTGTCAGGATGCAGTGCAGGGAAGGGGGCATCCAGGGGGATGCCCACCTCACTCTTGCCTGTCAAAAAGCACAACCCTTTGGGGTATCTGCTCCTTTTCTATATGTCACAAACAGGATGTTCAAAGACAATAGATGTTGTGATAAAGTCTTGTCTTGGGAAAATCCCATGTTTCACTCCTTTGAAGGCCTGTTGTAGTTTTTTAGATGGTTTCCTGAAATGTGGCCTAGAGCAGAAGTTTAAAACACAAGTTTGCTGCATTCCAAAGAAAAAGTGTCTCTTAAATTGTATCTAAAGAGTGGGGACATAATTCTCCTCATCAGCAAAATTGCTGGGAAAAAATAAAAGCTGCTGAAGTTCTGGAGGTAGCATGTGGCAATTTGGAAAAGTTCCTTTACCTGGGCTGAAGGATGATAGTGGAGTTCAAGGTGTCACTGGGAGCCAAGCTGCCTGTGCCCCCTTGGGCAAGGGCAAGGAGGACCAAGAGAGCCCTTGGTGTTTCTGACAAGACCTCACTTGTGCTCCTTCCATGCCAAGGTCCACTTCTGGTCAGTGATCTCACCTATAAGATATTAAGATAAGCTAGCCAAGGACAAGGATTTAACAGGAAAACCAACTTTGTCCTCCCTGATTGTGAAGAGATTTTTTTGGGCAGAGTGAGGTAAAACAGGATGAAGGTATCTAAGTGCTGAAAGGAGGGATGTAATTTGGGACAACATTGCAGAGATGCATGGGGAGGTTTGGCTGGAGAAGGGTTTGCTCTCAGCAGTATCCCGTTGCTGAGAAGCCCTGGTCTAGCTGGGAGGATCAAGCCAGGCTTGCAGTGTAGGGCTGTCCTGGCAGGATGTGCATCAGGGCAAAATGAGCTGAAATGGGGAACCCTGCCTCCTCCATGGACCCATCAGGCCCATAGAGAAATCCAGGGCTCCTTACGTGGGGTGTCATGTTTGTTTACATTGGGGTCTGTCTCTTGTGTTTTTAATCTACTGGTTACCCATACTGCCTGTCTGCCTGTAAAGAGGCATGGAGTGCAAGCATGTCTGAGGCAGCCCAAGGTGTCCTCCTGGTGTCAGTGGTGGAGAGAGCTGGAAAGCAGTAGCAACACTTTTGGGACACGGGAAAACAGTCTGAGGGGATCTGAGATTCCTCCAGTGTCCTCTCTGTGTTTTTTTCCTCCCTTCTTTATGTAATAAGGGGCTTGGGATTGGCCACAGGTTCCCCAGGACTGCATTTTTGTTTTCTTGATGAGGTCATAGCAGAAGCTGTAAGGTGTTACATGCCTTTTTACAAAGATCTCAGTGAACAAATGACTCCTGCCTTCCACCACCTCTGGGGAGGAGCAGGGGCACTCAAAGAGTTGGGTTTGCCCTCAGCCCTGTGGGTCTTCCCTTGCCCTTGAGCTGGCAGCTTGTACAGATGTACAGATCAGAAAGACCGATAGTTAAATCTGCTGCTTTTGATGGGGGCTCAAAAGGTCTCATTGCCTCTTTTACTGCTCTCACTTTTACATAAAATAATGGACTCAGCCACAGAAGTATTGGCATGTTTTGTGGCATCTCTTCCTTTGCTAGCTCTCCTGGCAAAGTACAGGGAGTTTGTGAGCTTTTTTAAACTAGCATGGAAGGGCTGATTCACTAGAATTTGAATCTCTGGTGAAAATCTTACCGTAGCAGCAGTAGGTCTTAAAAGGAACTTAAAAATTATTTCCTTCATGATCCTGGACACAAACGATGCTAAATAATATTTCAAAGGGCTGTCTTTGTTTGAGCTACCAGTATTGAAGTTGGATCTTTCATAATAAACTACTACTGTATGTATAATAGCGATATGCTTAAATGATACATAAGCACCATTTTCCAAGTACTCTTAGCAGAAAGCATTTTATACCACATGGTTGTTTTATTGTGCACATTACTGTGATTGTTACAAACCCTTGCCAATGAATGACAAATTTACATACACATCATGTCAGCCGGCAATATTTTGCAGCCTTAATTGCTTTAGCTTCAGGCATTCTGTGTCGAAATAGAGTGTTTTACGTCCTGCAAGTTGCTCTGTTTCTTTGCAACAGTTAAATTATTCTGTAATTTGCCTGTTTTCCTTCTAATGCATTGTCCATTAAGTCACTTAATAATTTATGATGTAAAAATGTATGATGCAACTTTAAACAGCATTTAAAACTATCTTGAGGTGATTCAGTTTTTATAGCAGAAAGGTTGAAAATCTTGAAATGCATTTGTTCAAAACAGTTTTCTGATAGTTTTTGCCTGCTATAAGAACAACTTTATCCATATTTATCTGGCCAAGTTTGGCAGGTGAAGTCCAAGGCTGCAATTCCTGAGAAGAGCAGCCAGTGCAGAGAGGAGGTGCGGGGGGATGAACTGTCAGCAGATCCTGCCGGGGCAGGAGCCAGCTTTGGAGCTGATGCTGCAATGCTTCTGTACACTCATCATCCCTTACTTGTGTGAATACCCTTTAATTGTGGAACAGCCCTGTGACAGCAATGTGCAAGGAAAGTCTATAGGATTGGGTTTATGTGTTGCAGAAAGACTTTAATGTTTGCCACTGAGCTCCCAGTGAGAGAAGAGGCAACCAGGAATTGTAATTAAACCATGAATGGAAAAGAACCTTTTATTCAGCCACTTCTACCCTTCCACCACTCTGATCTGCTGTGTGTTTATAATGCAGTCTCCAGGGGCTTTATAACAAAAATTAGTGTCCAACCCACATGGCTAATCAAAATTAATATGAAAGCATAGTATTCTGCCTGTCAAAATCTGGTGTCAAGGTGAGTGCTCCACTTGGTGCCTGGGTGGCCAACTTTCTCCTTTGGGTAAGTTGTTTCTAGGAAAGCTGCCAGGACAGAGAGTTCTGAGTAGTTGTATCATCTTGTACACGAGGAATGGAGGAACTGGAAGCGATTTCCAGGTGCATAACTAGGAAGGCTTGCAGATTGAAGGTGTTTTAACTAAACACTTAAAAATTTTCTTGCAGAAAAAGAAAGACACAGAGGGGACAAAGACATCTAATGCACAGGCACAGAGAAAAGCTAATCTGGACTAATTTAACGTATTTGCACAAGAAGTGAGTGATACAGATTTATCTTCTTTTCTTGAGATGTGAAACAATAATGGTGTTTTTACCATGCATTTTGTGGGGAGAAATCACTTTGACAGAAAAGGTTTTTAGCTACCTGAAGTGTGCTGGCACAGTTCCTTGCTGTGCTGCTGCAAATATGGTTTTAGAGCCTCAAAAGCTGCAATACTTTGATACAGCCATGTTTGTACTGCTGCTCATTAGCACTGTGTCTCAGTTTCCTCTGCTGTTTGCTCTTGTAAGCCTTTCTGTCCCAGTATCTTATACTCCTGGCACATCAGTTTCCCTAAGCAAAATGAAACATCTTATAATCAAAAGTGTGACATAGGGTGCACACACAGAGGCACTACTCCCCCATGAATAGTGTGTGCTTTCTTCTTTGGGTACAACATGATGCTTACCAAGTATACCTGTGAAGGGAGAAGGTCAAGTTCAGTGTGATGCTGTGTGATGTGTGGTGGGAGTGCCTTGGGAGGGGTCCTTCCTGGGGTTGTGTGCAGCCACTCCCATCTGTGGGTGAGGACAGCCTTCCAAATGATATCTCACCCATGACCTGGAGAGGTGGGAGCATTTCATATACATGTTCAAAAGCAAGGACAATGATGGGCCAGGGAAGAAGCAGAGACAATGCCTTCTATTAGCTCCCACAGATCTGTGTTACACCTCCCTTTCTGCTTCAGTGGTTATTGTCGTTTTGGGAAGTGGATTCACCCCTTGTGAAAAATCATAAGTGTTGACTGCTAGAAAACAATCAACAGGTAAAGAAATACAGTCTGCCATGTCCAGGTGTGTTTACCTGGATTGACTTACAACTCAAGTAAGTAGAAAGCCCAGTGTAAGCAGGAGCCCAGACCTGCTCCATGGCAAGCATCTGGGATGCCTGGTTTGCCTCAGCAAGTTGAATGGGAGATGGATTGACATTACGCCTGCACCTCTCCATTGTGTACTACTTTTAGTGGCTTTGTCTTGTCCTCTACTCATAATGTTCATCCAGAGATTGTTTACATTGCCTTCTTCTGGTTTCTGTGATTTGCAATGCTGAACAGATGTCTCTGAGCAAAAAGCTCCTCCTCTGAGGGGTTCAGTTCTGTGCCCTGACCAGTGTCTCTGCTTCTGCCTGTTCCAGTTCTGAGAGAGCTAGACCTGGACTGGGTAGAGTATTCAACTTATAAACTTCCCCAAGGCCAGAAAGTCATGGAATCACATAGGTGTATACTTGGCTTAATCTGTTCCCAATAAGAAATCCCTGATGGGCGGTGCCTTGGAGAAAGCTCTTTGCATAATTAGAGCTGCACACCCCATTTGCTAAGGGAGTAGAAGGAGAAATTTGCTGATTTGCCCGCAAGGTTCTCAACTCTTGTTTTCACATTTAGGTTTCTGTCTTTCCCACCCCTGAAGCTCCCAATTTGGCCTGAATGCATTTTGAATTATAACAAATATCTTGATACTCACACCCCATGAATGAGGGCAGAGCGCAGGGGGCAACTCCTGGCTATGTTCCTGTACTGAATTTAATTTTTCATTGATAATTAGACTCTCAGAGCCACCTGATATTTTTGACCAGCGGGAAACAAAGGCCCACTGATTGACTCCAGGGATAGATGCAAGCAGCCCCCACTGTGCTCATGCAGCAGCTTCACAAAGACTCAAAACAAGAGCTGTGGCAAATTGGCTCATCCGGCAAGTTTTGACTGGCCCATGGTGTACAAGTAGTAAATTGAGAACTGATATTTCTGAGAATTATTTATTAGCAAAGCCCAGTGTCTCACTCCCCTTGTAGTTATTCTTTGCAAACAGCTTTTTACCAGTTTGGATGGGCAAACTACAGCACGTCATCATTTTTCTTTTATTCGGGTAATTATTATAAGACAGCCGAGGTCTGTTCAGACTGGCAGCAGACTGCATCTGTACCCAGCTGGGCTGATACCTTAACAGTTAGGCATTATGTGTTTAATTGTATAAAAAGATAATGGGATGCATTTGCAGGAATTTATTGCAATGCAAACAATAAAAGATTATTATTTTGAGATTCATTTCTGGTGCTTTTTGTGTTGTTAAAATTCTAAATAAAGATGTCATGGTGACAGTTTCTAGTGGAGTGACCAGTTGTAAGCATTTAGTACAAAAAAGGTGTGAAAATACTAGACTGAGACCAGTTAGCAGAAATCAGAGTTATACATGCTGAGACCTGCAGTGTTAAACCAAATCTGAGTAAGTCATGGATGAGGATTGATAACTCTCATTGTTTGATTTCTTTTATTTCTTTTTCTTTTCTTTTTTTTTAAATAAAACCAACACAATGATGTACAGGAAGATAAAATGATGGCTGTTTTTCATTAGTTATATTTTTCCCAGCAGCACTTCCTTTAAGTAAGTTGAAAACAGAGCGCTGCTGCCCGGGCCACATAGAATACGAAAAAAAGCTCCTGGCCCGTATTGTGGCAATGCTCTTTGTAGAGTAAAATAACTATTAGTCTTCTGCAGTAAGATTCCCTAAACAGCAAATAACATCTGTGTTGGTGAGGCTGTGCTTTGATGTAAACTTTCGATTTTGGGTGTGAGATGAATACATGCTGTCTTCATCCTGTCCATATTTTCTGGACATGTTCATAGAGAGGTCATTGGTACTGATGAAACTTGCAGAACAAGGTCACTTCCTTCCCCAAGAAGAACTTTAGCTGTGGAGTACTGAGGTACTTGGAGGGAGGGTCTTTTCCAAGTAAGAGACATGGGATGAGCTCTTCCTCTTGGGTTTATTTGAGCTGGGTGCTGGGGACAGGGCTAGATCAGAAAGCAGCAGACATGCAAAGCCGTCTCTTACTAATCCCAGAAGAAGGTAGGGAGCAAGCAAACCCAGACATGGATGAGGCTGCAGAAGAAATGTCCATTCAAGAGTGATGCCATTTGCCTTGCCCTGTCAATGCACATGGAAATAAAGGACAAATTAATCCTCAGAATCCTTAGGATGTGAAGGACCCTTTTGGAGAGAACAGAGATGTGTGTGCTGGCCATCTTTCCAGGTGCTGGCCTGTGCAGGGTCCCAGTAATGTGAGAGGCACTGTTGGCATGTCCCCCAGCCTGCAACTGCATGGACACCTCTGTGCTCACCCCCATCATGGTGCTCAGTGTGCACCTCCTGCACTTGACCCATCAGAGAGACCTGGAGATTTAGAGGGGCACCCTCACTTGGTTGAAAATGTGTAGCTCCTAATGAAAAGTACCCCCCAAACTGGAGTCCAGTTTTAGGCTGTCATATTAGCAACAGTTTGGATAGAGTTTTTTTCTCTGTAATTTCACCAGGGAGATCGAGTCAAACCTTTGTAAATTGGTCTGGAGCTGGTAAGAGCCACAGGCTGCCCAATACCAGCTCCTGAGACTGGGGTGGCCAAACCAAGGACCAGCTAATAGCTTGTGGCTTTCAGGGGGTGTTGAGGCTCCTCTGCAACCAAGTTAAAGAGAAGTTAACCAGAGAAGTTAAATTTAGGTTGTCCTTATGGGACCATGTGCAGCAGTTGCACTGGTATTGGCTGTGTGACACATGAAGCGAGACCACACAGGTACTGTGACTGCTGTCCCCCAGCAGCATTGTTTTGTCCTCTCAGCCTTGGACAAAATAACACAAATACTGGAACTAAAGCTGCTGTCTTTGATGATGAGAAATTCTTTTGCAGCCTTGATTTTGAATACATTTGAACATGTTGCCTACAAGATGTAGACAGAAATGAGCTGTGCATTTAACTGGAGCATTCTGTTGGTGTCACTCAAATAACTGAAGCTCAGCAAACTATAAATGCATCTATTTAATACTAAAAAACAAGTACCTCACCCTAGTAGAATTTTTGTAGTCCTATGATTTGTTTGCACCGAGGTTAAGCCAGACCCTGGGCAAGTTGGGGCATTCTCAGCCCCTGGAGGGACTCACCTTTCTGCCAGGAAAAGGTTTCTGTGGTGCTATGAGAGCCTTGTTTTTCTTTCCCCTACAAATCCTGCACGGCTGGCTCTGCTGTGCAGTCCTCCCTGCAGCATCCCATTGGTGCTCATCTCCCACAGGCAGTGCTTGGAAAACCCACATGCAGCAAAGACTTTCTGCAACCATGGGGCCTGCTGAGCCCTTACACAGGTAGGCAAGTACAAACCTTTAGTCTTGTACTCACAAGTTGTGTTTTTAGTGCAATCAGCTACCAATTTATTATTCCCACCCACTGAATTTTTATGGTATGGATTTTGTCCCACACCTGGAATGTACCTGGATTTAGCTACACTGGGCACTGTTATAACACTTGTCCAGCACAAGGAATTTTGGATCCTTAGTTTTCCTCCTAGACTATGCTTCTGGTAAAGAAAGGAATTAGGTCTATGCAGGGCCTAAGACCAGGGCAGAGTAACTATGCAGATATCAATTCTTTGAGGAAAATGAATAGCAAAATACACAGGGCATATGGGCCACGACTATGTCATTTGCTGAATATATTCAACTTCCTCAAAGTGGAAAACTGCCCTGATTTGACAGAGTAAAGAAATAACATAAAAATGGAAGGACAGTTGTGGCCCAGTTGTCAGAGAGACTTGAAATTAATTTTGAACATTTGAATCAGAGTGAAGTGAGATATCTCAGGCACGTAATCTGCTCATTAAAAATGCCACTTCCTGATGGCTGAGACTGAAATCTTCAAATGTTTTCAGATAGACAAAATGACATATTAAAACAGCTTGGGGATTTTTTTTTAAAGTTAAAAGTTCTGATTTTTCAGATCTAAGGACTATGTTTTGACACCAGATTTGGCTAAATACAACTAAACTAGTCATAAGCACAAAATACTATTTATTCCTTCTTCTTATGCAACCCAAATACCTTTTCTTCTTGTCAGCTTAAAATGAAAGGTTATTTTTTTCAGTTTAGCCACTGAACTGAGGATTCAATTATTTGCATACCCTGGTTGTAAGACATTCTAATATTTATCTTGCTGCCGCTGCTGCTGGAGACACAAGAATTATCTGCTGCTCTGGTAGGGAAACAGAATTAAAAAACCCCTGAACATGTAGGTCTATTATTTCCATTTCACAATAATTATGCAGTGTGTTAAACAATGTTCACTTCCATCTGATGCAAAGCTCGCTACCTGGAAATACACAATTACCATAATACCTTGCTGGTTAGACATACGGTGAGACTATGATTATGCAGAATGTTGGAAGAACTTTATGTATAAAATTATTCTTGAGGAGAAGAAGTGGGGAAAAAAGCCACGAAGTAAAAAGCTAAGCCAGCACATTATCTAATTCTCAATGTAAAATAATGCAGAAGTGCGGAAGATGAACATCTGATTTGTCACATCTGATACGCTAATGTTTTATCCAAAAGGAAGAACACATTGTAACATGCTCATTCATCTGCATAAACACCACCTGGCCCTTTACAGGCACCTACTCAAGTAACAAAAGTTAATGGCAGCCCATTTGTAGCCATTTCACTGGTAGAGATGGAAAGGGCTGGGGTTTTTTTCTTTTTAAAGTAACATATTTACGTGAGTGTCTGTTGAGGAACAGCTTTGCTCTCAATGCTTGCTTTGAACCCTCATTCTCAGTGACTGTAAATTAAGGAAATTTCAAAGGAATGTTAGACAATATTATTTAAAGCCTGTAGCAAGCATGCTTACACACAGGCACACATACACACGCAAACAACACACATGCAGGCACACAGTTTTTAACTCCTAGCCACCCACGGCTGTGGAGACACATCAGAGGACTGTAATGCAAGGCTGTATTTACCCAAAAATGCTATGCTGGTCATGATCTAAACAGCAGCTAGATATAGTTTCTAAGGTATGGCTGGGGATGAAACAGATTTGTTGCTTGTTATTTTTTTAACTGGAGCATCATAGTGGCATGCTTCAGTAAACATGCCTTTGTGCTACATTACACATATGTGTATAGCACCATTTTGCTTTCAGATTAAAATAAAACCTGGGCAACCAATTCACTAAAATGCTGTGCACCAGCTCTGCTGCTTTCACAGCAAATGCAGGCAGGAAGGTGTGAAAGCCAAAATGAATAGGTGAATTATACAGCTATGAAGAGAATTTTTTGTCTTATAAAGTGTTTAGGTCTGGCTAAATTTCATGGCAGCAGATAGGAGCAGTCTTGTACAAGGTACAGCAGGCTGGCCCTTATCTGGTGGAGTGGGATTGGGTGAGGTAATCACTTTCCAGCCCAAATTGTCCTCCAGCTCTGTGAGCATTCTCCCCATGTACTCCTTGGCTGAAAAAGCAGCTTCCCCAGCTCCAGGATGTTGCTGGAGCTCTTGGATAATGGTAGCTGTTTCCAGGTAAGTGGTGGGGGGGACTCAGCAGGAGGCTGGCTGGCTGTAGATACCAGCTCTGGGAGGAAGGAGGCTGGAGGTCCTTGCAGTCACTAATGCATTCTTGACCAGGTACTTAAAGCATCTGGAGAAAGACCATGGCTGGTGTATTTGAGTGAGTTCACGCGTACTTGGGATTTGTCCTAGGTGGAAAATTGGAGGCTTTGAAGAAGACTGGGAATAACACCTGGGGAGCTGGATCTCCACATCCCTCACCAGGAGGGCCAATGTGCTGTCCAGAGTAGGACCCTTAAGCTGAGGGCAGGCTCACACCAAGGCCTCAGAATACCACCTTAATGTCCCTGGCCACCCCCAGGGCTCCTCTTCACAACCTGCCACTGGTCCAGGAACTCCTTACAGCTCTCCTTATGGGAATGGCTGTAACACAGAGCTCTCTGTGTACAGCCAGGCAATGCACTGACTCACAGCCCAGCTGCTGGAATAGAAGATCAATGTGAAGCTGCAGGAGTTAAACAGCAAGGTTGTCCCAGGGTGCCTTGGGCAAATCAGGTGGGAGCCGTTAGCAGTTATTATAGAAGATAAATGGGCTTGACCAGCAGTCAATTTAAATTGAATGAGTCTGTTTCTGTCCTTTGTCACTTCAGGGATGGTTACCCTGTAATAGGTATGGGACAGGAATGCACCATTGGGTATTTTGCCTGCTGAATATGCTCAATAAGTCTCACTCTGTGGACAAGCCCAGAAAGCTGCAAAGAGCTGGTAACTATGGATGATCCTTCTCTAGATGGGATTTCTGAGGTAATGGATCTCTGGCACCTCTGTTGTGTTTGTGGGAGAAGGCAGCTATTGCTCCACTGGCTCAGCCCAGCATTAATATTTTTTAACTTCTGATGGTACTGCTCCAAACTATGTTTTTAGTTTACAGCCCCTTTTTTTTAGCACATGTGCATCTAAGAAGACTCCGTGAGAATCAGTATATGTCTCCTGTATAGCTATAGGACCTACAGGTATCAAGAGAAGTACAAGGAAAGGAGAGAAAATAAGCAGGTTCAATCCTGACACCAGGGACCTCAATTCCACTTTCCACAATACTGCCAGGTATAATTTTCTTCTCTACTTATATGAGTAAATACTTATATCATACTCTCTTCCTCTCATGCACCCTCTTACACTTGCTTTCTCTTTTCTGGATGTTCTCAGAGATGTCTATCTTTAGTCTGTCACCAGTGTTGTACATTTCTTCAAGTTGTAAGTGGATAATCACCCCAAAAATGTGGGGCCCCTTTGTCAGACCTCCTGTGGATATAGTCCCTGTTTGATCAATTTGGGAGCAGTTGGATTACCAAAAGACTAACTAAAGATAGGACTTTTAGTTGTGATAGAGATCTTGTTTTGCTAGCAATGGTGTTTAAAGAATCCTGTAACTAAATATTGTTTGTACATTCTTGTTCCTGTTGTGGTTTTTTTGGTCTGTGTATTTTTTGTTTTGTTGTTTTTGCTTTTTGTCAAGTAAGCCTCTGTATTTATTAATATTGTGATCTGTGTGTTTTGTCGCCAATTTGGACCTTAGCTGGCACCCTGGCTACCTTCAGCCTTAGAGATCCCACAAGAGTTGGTGCCACTTGAACTGATTTCCTGAAATCAATTTCACTTTTTCTTCTCTCTCTGAGCATATGTGGGATCTCAGTCACACAGAGAAGTCCTCTGAGTAGCAAAGGGAACACTGTTGTCATCATTCTCTCTGGATACCTTAATAGAAAGAAAGGTGGTTTCTCAAAGTGCCATTGTACACATACAGAGGTGCATAAACTGAGTCCAGAGTACATCATAGCTACATGCATATTTGAAATAAAAGTGTCCCTGTTAGCCCAGTCTACTGAAGAAAGGAGAATGCCAAGAGAATACTTATCTTTTTTTGCCTGCGAGGGAAAACAGATTTGAGATCAATGGGAGTCCTCAAAGGTAAGTTGAGAGGGTCCCTTTAAGAGTAATCAATTTTCTGGCTTTTTTTCCCCAAGGGGAAAATAGTTTTCTGTTTGCCCTTTCCTTTTTTTTTTCTTTTTCAAAGAAGTGCCATTAGCTGTCTCACTGCTTTATTTACAACATTATATTCTAACAGTAATAATCATTCCTATTTTAACAAATGTTTGCAGCACTTTACAGAGGAGCTACATAGCTCCTGTCCCAGAAAGTCACCTTCCCTATTTCCAGAGGGAGGGAGTGAGGCTGCTGTGCCAGCTAAGCAGAGGGCAGGGGTGCCAAAGGACTTTTCAGGGAGGCAGAGCAGGAGGAGTGACTGTAACGAGGATTATTCTGTCCTCTTGATGGAGGGGACTCTGGAATTATGGTAGCACCTTTGGGTGCTGGCAGAGGTGGTCTGCAAAGGACAGAGCCAACTAAGCCTGTGAGAGTGAAGATGACTTCATACCACAGAGGTAAGAGGGAGCCTTATCCAGCATTCCCTCTGCTGGCTCTGCCTCCATCACAATTTTAAAACAAATGCATGAAGGCAGGTAACAGGTGCACACTTGCACACTGTGTTTACAGAAAATCTAAAATTACTACTCTGCTAATTAGTAGAATGTGTTTGAAAAGTGTATAAATCCATTCTACAGAATTGTTGTCCAATTTAGCAGTTAAGTATGAAAAGTGATTTTTTTTTCCAAAGCCAGTGATGTTTTTAGCAGTTATGTGCTGCAAATGTGAGCCCGGATTTTTCTTTTTTTTGTTCATGTCTCTTGTGCATCTGTAACACTGAAATAATCCAGTCTGTGATATTAGATTGGAATCTAGCCCACTGATTCATTACTGAAGTTTATTCGTTAAGGAATATAAAATGTTATACATGGGGGCAAGACCCATGGCAGAGCACTTTCTCTATTCTGCTTCTTAGAGCTGAAAAAAAATGGAGGAAATGCACAAGGAGCTTTATGGTCCACGAGAAAATAGACTATTATGCACAGCCAGTCGTATGTAATTATGTTCTGGGTTTAAGTGGATTAAATAAGGTGTTATTTACAAGGATATAATGTTTTTGAAATTACAGGAACTTAGCTCTTTCTTTGCAGCCCTATGTACAAGCTTTCCATCAAGAAATGCTGATGGATTGTTATGTTTCAGCTGGTATAACTGCTGTCCTTTTTGGAACAAAGGAGCAATTAGAAATAATTTGTTATAAAAGCTTCTTTCCTTCTGTTATAAAAGCATTTGTCTTTTGCTGACCCTTTTGAAAGTTGCAGTTTTGAAAAAAACCTTGAGAGAAAGAGGCCTCCTTGTCTTTAATCTAAGAGCCTAAGTAACTGTCTATGGTCCTACTTTAATCAAGTTAATGCAGCCTGCTAGACTACAGGCTTTGCTCAGTACAAAGAGACACTCAGATGTAAGCTCATGAGTGGATACTTTCACAGGGCATTCCACTAAAAACCAGCTCTATGAGATAAGAGATCAGGTCCAAGAGGAGTCAATGACACGGCATACAGGAGATTGATAGGGGCTGGGAAGGATGCTGGGGTGTTGTGGACGAGAGGTGTAGTAGCAAAAGCCAGCTGGGCCCTCTCTCTGGCATAATTTTCTTTATAAGGTGCTTGTGAAAAAGGAGTGCACTGTGATGGACCTTTGTTTAGTTCAAAGGTTTTTACCTCTTTATTCTAAAGCCCCATTGTGAATTCACGGGGCTTAAAATATGTATCACTGTCCCTTTCATTTTATCCTTCTGAAAGAAATCAAAGGCAAATAAAAAAAAAAGTTTTTTTCCAATGAGCCTAGTCTGTTTGAAATTGTGTGCTGTTTGTACATAGGGTGTCTCCATATTGTGTGTTCAGGAGAATCTTTTTGAATTTTGTATACAAGTTGGTTAGACATTATACTTGAAAAAAAGGGATGCAGAAGAAAAAAAATTCCAGGTAACTCCTAGATGAGTAAAATGCTCTTTCTACTCTGCACCCCAAAGAGAAACTTTAGAACATATTGAAAAAGAAATATTACTAAAATTTTCTATTCTCTCACTACAGCATCATTCTTTCTTTTCTTTTTGCCTGCGTTATAAAATTTGTGGACATTCATTTGACGTTCCTTTAATTACTGCAATCCTTCACCTCTATTTTTATCAGCTCTTAATATAAAACAATACCACTTAAACATAAATGCATCTTTCTACTCTCCAGAATCTTGGCCTAGGCAGAAGAAACAACAAATAAGACTGAATGTATAATAAAATCCACAGGGTTTAGTTCTGCTTCTTTCTACAAATAATAAATACAGTACTGCAGCTGCATTACTCCACATCATATGCAAAAGAATTTTGTCATGATCGTCACTAATTGTTTGAGGATATCTCATTTACTGCTGTGGGCATATTTTTCATTTAGAAGGAGAGAATTGTGTGCTTTCCCTATTTGCAGGGCACTCGGTGTTCTCTGCTGACATATGATATGTAGTTTAAATTCTATCTTTTATCCGCTCAATACATTTAAAGCATAATCTCAGTGATTGACAGTTTTCATGGAAAAAAAGATATGATCTGGTTTTACTGTGAAGACAGAATAATCTGTTAACAGAGCAAAAATATTGGTGACACTACAGTGTTTCCAAAGGAAATATTTTGTGCATCATTCTGGGATGTGAATCAAAACAATCATGACAGGTGAACGAATAGAAGAAAATTAAGATATAGCTACAAACAAAAGCAGCATTAATAATTCAGGTAAATAAACTTCAGTATACAGAAAGGAAGCACGCTGTCAAGGTGATGGAGAATGTTTCCTCAAGTACAGCACATCTAGGCAGCAGAAAAATATGTAGTGGTTTAATATTTTACATTTTCACAAGAGCTTTTTGTATCCCTAATTTCACTCCCCTTGATATGTTTTCCTGGTTAATATTATTTAATGTGGTCCATAAGCTAAACCCAGTTAAATGAGTTTGGCTTTTATTATGGAGAACTTCATTATAAATTTAAGGTACAGAGGATGGCTGTGCTGGCATGCGGGATGGGTGTCTGTTTTATTTAATATATGCAATTTATTGATATTCAGCTTTAATTGACATGCAACCCTGCCTTCTCTGCCTAGCTAGGTCTACTCTCCTGGCTCTGGCTTGGATACTTTACTGGGATCATTCAGCAACATTTAAATGTTCATGGAATTTTATTTTTATTTAGCCATGCAGTTGGGCCCAAACTCCATCCAGATGCAGGCAGGCTTGCCAGTGACTCTGGTGTGCTGTGGAGCACACCTGGGCTGGTTCTGCTGTTGTCCTGCACCACCTAATCTTCAGGGATGCTTCCCCACCTGCAGTGGAGATCCTCACTCGCCTTGCAGGGTTTTCAGTCCTGCTGACCTAACAGGAGAGAACAGGGCGGCAAGGCCACACTGCAGGAACAGGCATTTGGATGTCCTGGCAGGCAGCCACAGATTCCTTTGCCCTCAGGAGGAGAGTGGTGACCACCTGCCCCCATCCTCCTCGTGGGGAGTGGGCTTTAGCTAGTGGGAGTTACTTCTGGTGGGGTTCAGCATCTGGGGATTTTGCTTGTGTCTGCCATGAGCAACTTCTGGGCACGGGAGAGAGAGAATAGGGAGTGGAAAGCATTGCTGTAGCTATTTTTTTTTTTTTTTTATGCCTTCCCACCTCAGGTTTTCCTCTGGTAGTTCCACTACTGTTCCCTCCTAAAACTCATGCTCTTGAAAACCAAACCATGTGTAATTGAATACTTTAATAACAGTTATGCCTTTAGTTGTAGTGTTTTTATATTCTCATTTAGGGCAGCAAGCAGTAAAGGCCCAAGATTCACCAGTATTTTATATTATTTTATATAGTCTTACAAAGGCTTTAAATGTCACTGGTGTAAGGAAAAAACCCAAACCCAACCCACAAAATGCAGGAGCAAAACCAAATTGTACATATTACTCCAGTGCAAACTCAACTATTTCAGTGTTTATAAATATTCCTCTGTGGAGAGAAGCATGTGTATTATAATAATTATGCATTAGTGCCTCATTAGTAGGGGGTAACATCCATGCTGTTTCTTTTTCCTCTAGTGTATTTTTGATAAGTTAACATTTTAAAAATTCTTATTTGGCGTAATGAGGAGACTGGGTCCTCGTGCCTGTGTGTGTGAGCATCACCCGTGGCAGGGAATGCCGCTGCGGCCCGCTCGGGATCCATCACGGCGTGAGCTGCCACAGCCGGGTACGGAGCAGTCCGTGGGCCTGTACGGTGTGTGAAACAGTGCTGCTGTGAGTCACTCTGCTTATCTGTGCTGGGGCCTCGCAGCCCCCAGCAGCGGTGTGTGTGTGGCCGGTCCCTGGCCGTGCCGTGGCCCGCAGCCCCGTGTTGGCCATCGGGAGTGGGGCCGCGGGCGCGCAGCCTGTGCGCACCGAGGCCGGTGTGTGATAACCTTGGTCTCTGGCGTGACTGATCAACTCATTGCACTATCCCAGCACTGCTGAGCGATTTGATGATGAAATGATTGTATTTTTCTGGATGCAGATTATTAATAGCACTTGGGATATCAAGTGTTTTTGAAGGGAAGGCAGTGGTGCTGTATATACTTTTAATCCGTCACAGTCCTGTGATTTTTACTAAGGGCCAGGAAAAGATACCTTAACACACCATTTAATATTTTTTCACTTTTGTAGATAGTAAAAGCTATGTGTCTTTGCAACTTTGTTTGGGGCAGAAACTTGTGTCTGCATATAGGCTATTAATCCTGAAGAGACATCCAAGAAAATGAAGGAATGAAATGCTTTTGAGACTTTCCTTATTGTCACTTCCGCTACCAGAACTATAATTACATTATCAAAAGGAAATTAGCGCTAACCTGAGAGGAGTAACTCCGTTGTGCATTTTACCCCATGATTAATTTTCTTTGTGCCCTCCGTGTTAAGATGACAGTTTGTAGAATTGCAGAGCATGAAGATGCTTAACTAACCCTTTCTGTTTACAGAAAGTAAATTGACTTTGGAGCAAATCGCCTTCACACTGTTTAGAATGACAAAATAGTACATCAAGGAAAAAATATACTAATTGATGGCTTTCTAAATAAAGCATGAGCATAGAGTTATACTAAATTGGTTGTCTTGTGCCTCAAATTAATCTCTTCATTATATGGCACTAGACTGAGTGTTTTGTGTTTCAATCCATCTTTTAGAACAGCATTTGATTAATCAACTTAATGATGACAGTTTTTAGCTTGTGACAAATGATACATTTATGCAGACAATGTTTCAGATGATCCATGCTATTGTAAGCCTAAAGAAAAGAAACATCAATTCAGAAGATTAGATTATTATGCTGTGTTTTATACTCTCTACAGTTTCTCTAATGAAAAAAGTGAGGTTTAGATTATAAGTAGGCTGTCACCTGAAACAAATAATATTAAATAAAACTTATATATATAGTATCTGTCTTCCCCCAGTAAATATTTTGCTTAAGAAATAATGTTAACTCTGTATTCAGTCAAATGGTAATGGGAACTTAATCAAAAAAGAAATCATTGCAGTTCACAATGTGAGCACAAGTGACTTTGTTTTCAAAAGTTAAAACATTTTTAGCAACATATTCACGTGTTGCGCTAGACATAAATTAACTCTTCATATGTAAACAGAAACCTAATCTATTTTATAAGGCAAGAAATCAGGCAATGAAACCTCAGCAGTAACAAATGCGGGGCACCAGCCTCCACTCCAGAGCCCCTGCAGAAAATGTGAATTGCCTCCTCAGAGGTGGGTGACAGGGCACATTGTCACCAGCACAGAGAGGCTCCTAAACCATATCTGGCTCTTTTCATTTAAGTGTAATGTGGAGGAAACCAGCTGCTCCAGGGGAGGAGTTTTTGTAGGACTGAACTTTCTTTTGTGCTTGATGGTGCAACATGGTGTTTGTACACAACACTCCCATTGCCAGGAGGGGCAGTAGCAAGTATTTGATTACAAGCATCTCCTCAGTGTTTCAGAAAGGTTTTTGTTTCTATGCAGTTCGTGTAGTCTTCCATACTGAACATACTTGGCAAATTGTGTTTAATGTCTCACTGATTTCTGCTGCTCCCTGATTTAACTATCTAGATGTGAAATGATAATCTTGGAAATTTTAAAAAAGTGAGATACATCCATAACCTACAAGTTCAGTCCATTAGTCTTTAGGCAAATAAATTTTTTCTAGTGGAAAAATTCTACACATTTATGATACCAAAAATACTGGTTTTAAACTCATTAAAGCTCAGGTATCTTATGAATAATCTTTTCAGTTAACAGGCCACTGCTGTTTAAACTCTACCGGTTTCCTCACTGGCAGAAGGGCTTATCTTAAAAGTGTCTAAATATTTAATGGAGATCAGGAGAAGAGTGGGATATCCACAGGTGGGTCAGAAATAAATTAATTAAAACCCCCAAATATCCTAGATTAAAAGATTTGAAATCATTCTGGTGCCAGAGTCTTGACAAGCTTTACAACAGGCTGTTTAAAGACATATATAAATTGAGAGTAGTGAAGAGAAGATAGAGTTTGATGGCGGGAACACAAGCCAAGCTTATCTGGATGATGCACAGCGCTGAGAGCACTGCCACATTCAGAGGGACCTTGGAAGCTGTGGAAAACGTGTTCCCCACCATGGGGAGAAGGTCATGGCTGTGAGGGGCACCAAGGAGGGGCTCCTGCAGTGTAGAGGGGTCCCTGGGGGTGCATGACTCTGGAGAGTAGCTCTGGTCCTGGGGAGTGCGTGTGCCCATGCAGGGCAAGGTCCTGTGCAGCAATGTCCTCTCTGGGTGGGCAGAGGGCTCTGCGGGTGCCAGAGGGAGGGGCCTGCTGTGGGGCCAGCCCTCCCTGCTAAGGCTCCTGCTGGCTCTGGCCAGTGGCCCAGAGCACTGCTATGGCAGGGAGTTTGCTGCTCTGGTTGTGTGTGCCAGTGCTTACCCCGTTTGAATGTGCAGCTTCCCATGCTTCTTATTGTGTTCCATAGCCGTGCCAGACTGTATGGATTGGTTGGATTCCTGATGGTGCCAGAACAGGTGCAGAGCTCACCAGCTTGAATGAGTCATCCTTTGGTCATCTGTGTCTGCAGGTCCAGCTGATCCAGGACTGTATAACCTGGATATCTTGTCAACATGTTGGTAGCAAAGTACAATATTGTGGTGAAAACCAGCAGGGTGTGGGACTGCTGTAGCAGTGCAGTGCTGTGCTGGCTTCCCTGCTAGTGTATTGTAGGAATTTCATTAACATAATTCCTAAGAAAGCAAAATGCAGTGATGTTGATTAACTGGATTATATTTTCCTTAGATAAGAGATTATAAAAATAAATGCTAATAAAGTAATATGCCACAGTGTCATGGGTTATATCTGTAAGAAATGAGAGTCGCATCTCTTTGTAAGAAATATAATATCATGCTTCATCCTTTCAAGACTTATGTGGACCTGTAGTCAATGTTACCGGAGCCCAGCAGAAGTAATTCCTTAGTAAATAGTTAACAATGTATAGAAACATGTTTGGGTATTACAAATCAGAAAATAAAAAAAGTAAACTAGCTGAAGTCCACATAAAAATCTTGGTTTAGTCTCACCAACATTGAGTCAAGAACTCAAAGAGATGGAATTGTAGGGCTTAGAGTGCTTCATTGCTTATGCCTGAAGAACAGCAGGAAAATTCCCCACAAATCATGAAGAAAGTCAGGACAATCTATTAAAGCCCAGCATGCTCTAGTATACAATGCTGTATTCAGTACAAAATCAGCAATGAGTTCTATTTCAGTCATAATCATCTGATCTGCAGCTAGACTTTTTTTCAAGGTATGCTGCACTCCTGTGCACTGTTGATATTTGAGAATGCTACATAACTCTTTTAGGGTTTTTAGAAATAACCCTAAGAGTTTTGGGGTTTAGCAGAATTGGTAAGAGGAAGGGCAGCATAAGAGCTCTCGCTTTGATGCTTATTATAATAGAAGGCAAAAAACACCCTGGTTAGCCTTGAGAGCAGACCACTACACTGAGTAGTACTCAGTTCTTTGGGGCTGATTATGGCCTATTGAGGCAGAAAACTTGTTCGAGTTCAAACTCTTTGAATTCCTTGTTCACTCAATAGAGTGTCAAAAAAGAGCATTCAATGGTTCATGTAGCAAAATCACCGCTGGCCTAAATTGTTCCTATTTCTCTTTTGCATATGGTGTGCAAGAAAATTTTTAACACTCTTCCGTAGCACCATAATGCTTTGATATGGGTAACATTGCCATAACAGCCTGCATTAGGGAACTTATATTTTATTCTTCTTTTCAGTGTACATAAAAATCCCAGCTTAGTCCTTTTTTGTCTTTTGGATCCTTTGAACTCTTTCAGGCTATTTTTCAAGACTTTCTGTGCTTTGACTGGGCTGTGCATTCACTGTAAAAGCAGTCAATGCCGCAATGAGACCACAAGCAAAACTGTGAGTGTCTTAAGCAGGGACCACACAACTCTTGTGAGTATTTGCATATTTTAGCAACTCAGTCCAGTGTGAATCTAAAAAGTAAAGAAAAGCCTCTGCTTTCTTCATTAATGGCTTTAATTAAATATCCCGATCCCAGTTACTTTTGCAACACTGCTCTACCTGTTCCAAGCTCTCAGCTTCTGGTGTTTTTAAGTCTGCCTAGACATTATCATTAGAGAATATGTTTACACTGCCAGTGAGATTCCAGAATAAAGTGTGGATTCTGACACAAAAGTAGACACCCTGAAGTAGCCAACCTCAGGCTCAAAGAGAGCAAGTCCAAAGCTGGACTGCTCAGTTCATTTTCCAGCTCAGTAGTTGTAGTAATCCAGCCTAGCCAGCTGCTAACAAGATTGGGTCTGAAGTTTACCTCCACAATGAGATAATCAGATTACCAGCCACAAAGATCAAATAATGACCCAGCTTTAGAGCAAGTTCAGCAGGCCCTTGATAGCACTGTGTGGTCCTTGAGACTTGATTAAAAAATTAAATGGCTAAACTTTTCCTCAATATTTCGTATTGGGATTTTGAGTGACTTGATGATTCTTTTCATACAGCATTTTCCTTTTCTTTCCTTGATTTAAAATTAAGAGGTAGCAGAATAGGAGGTGGCCCCTGCTGAGCAGTTGTTCTTGAGCCGGGGTTTAAATGAAGCATGCAGAATTTTTAATTTGGGAAGAAGATGATGGAGAGTAAGCTTGAAATAATTGCTGAGAGAGGAGGTGGGCTATAGTGAAAAACATGTCAACAGACAAATAAAATCTTACCAAATCCCTCCAGTCAGCCATCTCCACCTGCTATGGTGTCTGTCCCTGTCCTGCACTGTACTGCTGGAGCAGGATGACTTTGATGTCTGTTCCACGCAATAATATTTGGAAGTTTCAGGTTTGGCTACTATATGATTGCAGTTTCAGTAGTAAAGGGATTATTCTGAGAGGCATACAAATGTGATTGTCTCCCAGCAGATGGTGCGCACTGCTTCACCTTTGAGAAAAGTTAATTAAGCCAAGCATATTGTGCCCATAGAGAGGAAAATGTAGATGAATATTGAGCAATCAAACTCAGTGTCTCCTTTTTTCATGCCTTTGCAATGGGACACAGAATCCCATTGAAAAAGAATTATGTACAGAATCAAATTAATTCACGTCCAACTTTACTCTCTTCCCACGTTTTAACAGGGGTGCACACCGGGCCCTTCAGAAGTTTTGTCCACAATCAATGGGCCACACTGCTGTGTCCACTAAATTAAATGAATCAGTGCAGAAAAATCTCTTGTGAGATATTAAAAGGGTGAAAGACTGTTTAATTCAAATCCTTCCGTAGTCTTTTCACAGCCCCTTTTACATAGTACAGTATAAATTATTAACTAACTCCTTTTATCTCAGATCAAATTACAAAACAGAAACAATTACCCCCTTGTTAATGAAAGCGAATGGTTCTAATAATTATGAAAGTTGGGCTGTGCTTTGTTTGGGTTGGCTTGGGTTGATTTGCTTCAAATTCCTTGTTTATAGTTTGTTTTCAGAACAGCAGTTAATCTATCTGATTTCAGGTGAGTTGTGAAAAAAAAAAGCACTTAATTTTAAAAATGCAGGTAAATATAATTCTTGGTGAATATGGGACTCGAGACACGAATCTCACGCTCCCTTCCCCCTCTTACACCTCCCCGGTTCCTTGCTGGCGCTCCCTGTTTGTGCATTGACAACATGTTGTGAAACAGGGTCATCCTGCTGGGATTGGGTAGGAGATTTTATTCAGCTCCTTTCCCTGCAAGACAGGCAATTTTAGATGGAGTAATTGGGGAGGGTTGTTGCAGGCTGTCTGAAGGGCACTGGTGTTTGGCCGCTTTTCTTGCGCAGTGGCTGGGCACAAGGAGGTGTCTCCGGTGTAACTGCATGGCAGCTCTGGAAGGGAGTTAACAAGGTGGCAGAAGAGAAGGAGAGGTTTCAAAAGCGCTCATTTTATTTTGAGCTCATAAACTCATTGACGAGTCATGTCGGCTGCATAAGACAGCTGTGAGAAAATTGCCAAAATCTGTGAAGGAAAGAAGTGGCCTGTCAGCTGTCTCTGCCTTACCCTGCCCTGCAGCCTTGCCAGGGCCCGGCAGTCGTCCAGCCCAGCAGAAAGCTCGGCTGCTCAGGGGTGGAGAGGAGATGGGAGCCTCTCTTTTACTGGCCCTGATAGCAACTGTTTCTTCCTCCAGTAATGTCATGGAAGATTGCTGGGCTATAGACCAGCTGGAGCTTCCTTGGGCACAGGGCTTGTTTTTGGGCGATGTGGCAGTCAGGGCACAGTAGGGCCGGGGAAATTTAAAAGAAGCCTCTAGTTCCATCCTGAAATCCTGAAGCAAAACCTTGTGTGGAGGAGAGGCCCTGTGAAGAGACACAGGGTGAGCAGGAGCTGGATCCTCACATTTGCAGGCTATAAGGACATGCCAGGATATGAGACAGGCCACCAACTGCTCCAGTGGGCTCAGCAGTCACTTGGAAGAAAACGCCTTCTGAGCCTTGCTTGTCTGCTTTATAGCTGGGGAGTTGCCTTGGATACTAAGTTGATATTGAATTGGAAGTAATGGAAGCAGGAGAAAGGGACAGTAAAATATAATCTGGAGGTAAGATCTTGGCCTCCTTTTGCACTAGTAAAGATAGGATAAACAGTAACTTCAATTTGATTTTTTTAAAATATAGGGTTTTTTTTGAGGAAATGCATGAACCAAGCTTTTTTGAAAATGTCTTTTCAGACCCAGGGTCTTTTCAGACTTTCAGGCAGAAAATCTAAATAGATCCCTGGACTCAGCAGATGGTTCACAAGGATGTTTAGACCCCAAGACTTAAGAGTGCAGGAACTTGAACTTGAGTTTTCGGGTATCAAGAGAAAGGCAGGGTGGCAAATATTTTAGTCAAGAAATACTATGCAGAAGTGGGAGAATATCCTAGTCAACCCAGGAAGTAAAATGTGCTACTGAAAATATGATCAAATGGCAAGAGTGTGCAGGTACTACTATATTGCTGGCCATATTTTAGAGAGGGAGAGAGGGAGGGAGAGAGCATCCTTCTCAGAGTAAATGTAAATAAATCCTGCTGTGAGCAGTACAATCCTTTGTGTCAAGTTGATCACAAATCCTGGTATTCATCTTCAGGGGAGGAGATGATGTATGTAACTGAACACCTGCAACCACAGAGCTTTTATTGTGGAAATTCTGCTTGCTGACCTTTTTCCACTTAGGAGTTGAATTTAACGTGTGTTGTGTTTCTGAAAGCAGTAGATCAAAGCAGCACACACTTACTCTGTGGACCTCTTTCCTGTATTGCAATCCTATTTGCTTACTTTAATGGCAGTTAAGGTTTCACTATTATTTATTCCTGCTACAGAACCAATACAACTATAAGAGAGTAATCAGGGTTTTATTCTGGTAATCCCAGTGTTGTTTGTATGAACAGCAAATTAGTTTAAATTGCAAATCTAGTGATGGTCCTTGCTTACACCTCCTGTATTTTTGTGCTTGTTTAAACGTTATGCAGGGACAGGGGAGGCCAACAACTAGACTGTTAACTTCTACTGTGTGTGCTGAAGCTCAGCCTGATTTGCAGGTTCTAAGATGGATTTGCAGTGGTTACAAGAGGATGTTTTTTCAAAGCTTATAAACAGATTTTATTTGTAAACCACTGAGACTCAATAAACATGGGGCTGCACTACGTTGGTTTATGATGCCACTTTTTAAAGCTGATCCACTTCATGAAGTTGAATGCTATCTGCAGTCTCCAGTTTATGTTTTAAAATGACAGAAGGTTGCTGCTTTAAAACCCTGGACCCCAAAAAGCTGCCAAAATCTGGAGCTGTGCAGGACTGATGCAGTGCTGGTGAGCTCTGTGGGTCCCACAGCTGCCTGTGCTGTGCTGAGCTTGCAAGCTGTTCTCCCCACTGGTGCCTCCCAGAGCACATTCCCTAGCAACAAATGCCTACAAATTCAAAGGTATTTAAACTACTTGGATTGCCTTGTGCATAATAGTACCCACTGCAGAAATACCACAGCTATGTCAAAGATGATGTTACCTCCACAAAGATTACCTCCCTCGCAAACTGAAGCTTCAGGAAGCACAGCTGAGTTAACCTGATCATTAATGTGATGAAGTGTTCTCACCTGGAGGATAGTTTGATGTCTTCCTTTTCCTTCTGTTCATTGAAGAGGAATTTGATGTACTACAAAAGCTGAAGAAAGTAGAACCAAAGAAAAATACCCTTGGGAGGCCATTTTAACACAAATCTCAACCAGAGCTGAAATGCATGTGCCCTTTGCAGCCATACCTAAACTGTGTTATGGAAGGAGACTTTGTTTGGTATCTTTCCTTGACTTTCAGCCTCTCTGTGGAATAAAATGCACTCAGGTGCTTAGTAGCCATTTACCTCCGATGTATTGTCAAATTCCAGTCTTTCTTGATGGTTTGCAAAGTTAAGCATACCTATAACAAACTGTTATTTTACAGTCATTAAATAATGATGATACTCTCTGCCAGCTTTCTGCTGGCTATTCTTAGCAAAAGTCAGAGGAATTTTCTGGCAGAGAAACATTTAAGATGCAGCGCAGTATCAATAGCAGCTCCAGAGGTAGGTTATTTTCTTTGTGATGTCTCAGCTGGTTTCCTTTCCAGAAAAAAGGCAGGAGGGAACCACAAAGCTCAACAGTTCTTCTGGTACTGCAATTCCTCCCTGTACATGGACAAGAGATGATTATATTATTTTCTTATACTAATACAAAAGGTCTTTGATGTCTTATAATAATGCTTTTAATTCTGAAATTCCAGTGAGAAACTAAATGCTGTGAATCCAATGGGAGAAAAACCTTATTTTGTCAGGAGGAAATTTGTCCTGTCGGTTCCTGTTTCTCAGTGATGTTTGCAGACCAGGATGCAGCACACTCTGCAGTGATGGGAATGTGAGAGGCTGGCCATGAAGGATTGCATCCAGTGGTCTGCCCAGGAAGGAATGAGCTGAGAGCCAAGTGCAACTTTTAACAAAACAAGAATCAAGAAGCTGGAAAGAAGAATTCAGTAAAGATTACTTCAGAAAATAGTGGCATATGATCACAACACATTTACCTTTTTCACTTCAGTTTGCTTCTAAAACCATCTTGTATTTGTCTTCACATCTGTGTAATGATGTACAGCTACAGGGCTAACATTCACATTTTGCTATGATTGTCTTCAGCAAATATATCTGAAGGGGCTGCAGGGCTGAAAAGGACTCCTCAGCCAAAGTCATTGTGACAAAGTAACATAAATGAGAAGAATCTTGCACATGTGACTGTACTTGGAAGATGCGTTACTTTGTCAAGCTGTAGTGTGGCTTTGGCTGTCTGAGCTGACTGGGGAAGACTTCAATTTCCTTTTGCTTCCTGAATTTTCTATTTTCCAAGAGCTGCCCAAGTTTATTCTCACTTTTGATTTTAGAATTATTCAGAAGCACCTTGGAGATGGTCTAGCTACTTAAGTTTCCAGCCAGTGAGAGAGAAATTGTGCTTGCAGTGTGATAGAGATCACTCTATGCAAACTGCTCTTCCACTTGCACTGCTGTTCTTCAGATCTAAAGCACAGCATTGGGTGCTCTATTGCAGTCTTCTAAACTTCCTGTCATAGTCTATACTTTGCTTAATAGGTTTCTGGAAGAATGTATTGATTTCACTACAGAATCACAGTGACTTTTATGTGCTGCTCTACTTTATCTCACATTGTGATAGCCCCACTGAGTCCCTCTAGCCCTGACCCTGCATCCAACCTGTGAATCAAGAGCTGCACATTTTGCAAACCTGCATGTTTACTGCAAGTGGGTTGGAGGGCTGAAGGGGAGGATTCAGATACCTAAATAGTCAGCCGCTTTCTACCATTTGCACTGCTCAAAGGTTCAGTGTTGCAGAGATCCACCTGTGATTCTTCCTTGCGACATGAGCAAGTAGAATGCAGCTGTGAAGCCCTGCAAGGAGGTGTGAACAGATTCTGGACATTTGCTGGTTTCATTGTTCAGTCTTAGGAGCAAGCTGTCTGTCAATGATGGGTCACATGGAGTTTTTGTCTTGTCCTTGTATGATTTTAGCAATGCTCAGGTGAGTTGGAAGTTACTACCTAAACTCTGGTGCCAGTTTGGGGGTTTTCTTATCCTTGCTGTTGCCTGTTCAATCTCCAGGCTAAAGGGGATGTCACTAAAGACAGAGAAACCTTCATTCATGCACAGTTACAGCTCAAGAGCAAGATATCACCCCTGTGGATGTTGAAGAATGGAGGAACCAGCAGTTTCTCTTGTGACAAACCTTCCTCAAGTGCACATGCTGTTTTAGTTTGCTCATTGAGGAGTGCTGAGGGTCAGGGTTTTCACCTGACCACATAGTGTTTGATGATTTGTAGCACTGGGGGCAGAGGGCTCCAGACAGAAGATAAATCCATTAGAGCCATCTTGGTTAGCAGATTTTGCTGGACACCAATGTGTTCAGAAACACGGTCACAGCAATTTGTTCCTGTCTGAAACCAGCATCCTCTTCTTTTTGTGCTGGCCTCAGAGACAGGCTGGTAAAATTCCCCAAATGGTGACTTTCACATGCAGTTTTTGTTACATGTTACTGAATAACACAATAAACACCCTGAAGACTACTGTGCATGGATTTATTTGTCTTAGTGTAACTCTAAACGTGAAGATGGATTGCCAACATAATATATCTATGAAGGAAGTTTAGTAATAAATAAGGACTTCTGATTTGAAACAGCACTCTGCAGAGTTTCAAGAGAAACTAGAGGGAGTTTTCCTTCCTCCTGCTCTACCAGCTAAGAAATAGGTATCTTAATACATATATAGATACATACACCAAACTATGTGGGGAAAAACATGGAGATCATATTGAACAAATACAAGACCAGTGAGAGAAAATCTATAGTCATGGCATTAGCTCTGCAATACCAGCTCATCAAGAGGTACTTCTATTGCTCTGTCCCAGAAATTAAACAAGAAGAGAAAATCCATCCTCTTTTACTGTGAGTTACTGAGGATTAAAATCTGGAACTATCTCAAAGCTTACGAGATCAAAAATATTGACCTATGTCTGATAAGTACCTTGAGGGTTTGTTATGGAGATGACTTGGGCATTTAGTCAGAGAGTTAACAGGTATATTAGCTAATCTGAACATTGAAAAAAAAAACCCCAGCATTAATATAAAAAAACGTGTAAGTGCTTTTCATGTAACGGAGTTCACCATTTTTCTCTCCATTTAGATCTGCCTAGAAATATGTTTTTCCCAATTTTTGTGGCTTAGAACCAATCACTTCCTTTCCTTGTCTGAGTGTAACTAGTTCCACCTACTGCTACTATCATAGCCTAAGATAGCAGGTAAATTGCTTATTTATTGATTTTTCTACAGTACAAAATACATGTTTTGAGAATTAGTAGGATTATACTTAAAATCCTACAACTGATGCAGGTTTTTACCCTGGAAATTTTGAGTAGTTTAGCACTACTGAAATGGAGTGTGGGACAGTGTATTCTGCTTCTGGGCTTAGTGAAAATGACCTGGGAATATCAAGAGCTGAGTAACTGCTGACAAAACAACTGGATCTTCTGTTGAAGAGGAACTGGCCAAGTCTGGCATTTTCTCAAGGCCAATTTTGTTACCTGACATTCTGCCAAAAAAGAGCTACAAGTGACAAGGTTAAGGGCTCATTTAGATGGCTGTGAAATCAGCATCAAACAAACAGCCACAGGGAGTGCCAGACCATGTTCAGTCCTTTGCCTGGAGTCTCCTAATATTAGGATTGCTCTTGACAGACAGAGCAGATTTCCACTGGCCTAGGCAGGCAGAACGAGCAACACAAAAGAACTTACTACAAAGCATGCAGTGACACACTGGCAGAAGTTGCCAGTGAGCCTTTGTTACTTTTAAAGCCTTTATGTCTTAATTATTATCTGAATCCTTATTCCTCTGATGAAGAAAAAAGAGTTAATACATAGCCAAAAGTATTTTCTGAACCCTGGGCAAAATGGCAGTTGCCTGTTTTAATCTGGCATATAATAAGAATCTGACAAGCACATAAACAGAACAAAATTTTCCAGTTGCATATTGAGTTTGTGACTCATAGGAGTCAATAAAGAAATTTTCTATGTAGCTGGAGTGACTTTAGCCAGTGATTTTAGCCATTTAATAAGTTTTTTTCTGCAGGTGACCACTTTGCTGGTGGCCAGGTTAATTTGATCACACTTGTTAATTTGAATCACGTTCCTTAAGAGGATTCCTCCATAATTGTAGGGGTTGTAAGTATGCAACTAATACTCCATTCACCATTTATTGAGCTTCAGGTGGTGAGCTGTGTTTTCAACTCATCTTCATGATTGCTCCAAGAGTGCTTATGCTCTTCTCAGAAAGATGAGTCTTCGCACACCTCCAGCTGTCCGCATCACCCAGGTGGACCAGCTGACATTGGCAACCATGATGAGTTACAGACAGACTGGATCCCAAGGTAAGTAACATCCCATGGAGCAGCAGAACATGTTAGTTATCCAAACAGAGAAGCCATTATTTACAAGAATGCAAAAGTTGGATTGTCATTTGACTGTGCAAGCACATGCACTCCTGACTCAGCAATGTAGAAAAAGTTTGACTTAATTTCTTATTTGCAGTGCACAGGTGAGATACAATTGACACATAGATGTGCCTGGACTAGTTTTTATCTGTAAAGGGGTTGCAAGGAGAAACTCAGGGCTTGATGTTTGCTCTGTATTGGAGACTTATGTGGTCATGGCTTGTTTCAGTATGGGTCACTGGATAGAAGCTGTGTCAAGAGAACCTGCAGACTGATGTTGCAACATAAACACCACACAGTTGGAGCGTGGGTTCTATCTACTTGGTGTAGTGCAATTACTTTGTAAAGTCTGACATATAGCAAGGATGGGCTGCAGGATTACTGGTGATGGTTTCATGGTGGTTGCTGGCAACGCTAATGTTTCTATATATGTGTGTAACTGTTCAAACCATGCTGATGATTGATAGACACAGAATATGTTGTTTTCTTACCTGTCCAGTTCCTTTCGTGGTGATCACTTTATTGGAGTGAGGAGGGCAAGCATGTGCTTATACACATACTGGCTGTCACAAAACTGACACCTAAAAAAGTCAGGTACAAACAACTATACAAGACAGTTCCCTATAGGCTATAGCAAGCAGGACAATAATAGCCCCACTCTAGTAAATTTGTCCTCTAGAAGACAAAATTGAACAGACTTGAAAACTGAGTCATGGGATGACATAATTTCCTTGGTCCACCAAAACAAAATGCAACTTGTGTTTTTGAGGAAAAAATAGCAAGCAAAAAGTGAGATAACTTTGGGGTGATAGCTTGGTCTTTTTCAATTTGCTGAATCTCACACTGGCTCATTCATTCGTAACATTCAGCATTTTACTTGAACTCTGTACACACAAAAGAATCTGCTGAGGACAGTGGGAAATAACATGTGGATAGAGCCAGGTAATAAATAAGGTGTATATGTGTTTATTCTGGATCTATCCATTCCCCTACCCACATACCTAAAGGACATATTACTGCAGTAGCTTAGCATCATGTCTTATCCTTGGCATGTTCATGTTTATGTATTTCTTTTCTGTGAAAAAATGAGGCAAATTGCAGTGTTGGTTTATATTCCACATATGTTGTATGTTATTTATTCATCCTTTTTTGCTCTTACATCTAAGAAGAATTTCAAATCATCTTGACATCTCATCTATACACAAAGCTAGGAAATTTTGCATTTCCAACAGTTTTACAACCCAGTGAAAACCATTCATTTATTTTATTTTATTTTTTTGGTCAATGCATTCCAAATTTCTTTCATGAAAGAATGTATTTTTACCCATGCAACCTGAGATTTTGCTTCATAAAACCAGGACTAGCTCATATTCCTGTGGAGGTGATTGAGTAGGGTCAGAGGTTAAATTTAGATTTTTCTGTGGCTGATGCATTATGAAGTTACTTTTCAGAATGATATTACCCAGTCTAGCCAGGAGACTGGCCAAAGGGACAGCGGGAGGATTGACTGAGAGGCAGGGACCTTTTAGATTAGACTGGAGGAGCAATTGGAGAGACCACTGCCTGCATTCCACTCCTCTCAGGTTCAGAGACTGCCTTCCCCAGCTTCAGTGAAGAATGGGGTGGGCCTGACAAAGTGTACATGAGGGATGCCTTTCTCCCACACCTCTAAGTTTCACCACCTCTCCAAGGAATGTGACTGAAAAACGGATGTCCTTTGAATGGCTTATTTTGGGGGTGATCAACATTTTGTGGCTTGATTCAGTTTCCCATTCTGCCTTGCCCTGCCTGATATGCAGAGCAAAATGAATATCTCCAGCACCAGTTTTACCAAAATGTGACAATTTGGGGCGATTTAGATCAAATTAAGCAACCAACAGACTTCTTGAATATCTGGTGTCCAAAGTAGGGCCTTGGGGTCACAGTCACTCTGGCAGCTTGCCCCACATGGTGTGGGCATTATAGATCACTGAGGTCTGTGGGCAGTTTCAGGATGATTTTGAATGAACTGTCAGGCCCCTGGAGAGCAGAACTGTAGCCTTGTCCTGCTGGCTCCAGGTCAGGTTCTGAGCTGTCTGGTAGAGAGAAAAACATCACTGCTCTGAGATGCGAGGAGAAATGGAGGATGTGAAAGCAATGCTAATTCCTACTTCTGTCTCTAGTCAAACGGGTGAGAAATTAAATCGAAAGGAGCTGTGGAAGGAGCTGGGGAGTTTGTAGCTTAAAAAAAAAAAAAAAGTGGAGCAGCAGATTCTAGCTCTGGGTGTGATGGAGTTTTGGGGAGCTGAAATTTCTTAAGGCAGCTCATTGTTTTGCTGTTGAATCTGCTTTTTTAGGGGATGAAAAAGTCAGGCTGCTCAGCACTGCAGGAAAGCTAGTGCCTTGTCTGATGTCTCACAGTAAGACACAAGAAAGAGAATTCTGTGGAGGTTTCTTTTCAGCTGATCACCAGTGAGCAGACAGGTAATATCTAATTAATACTTGTAAAATTAAACTAAGTTAGTCTGACCAAGATGGAAGGTATCAGATGATCTGTCATCCAGGGTTTCAATTTTCTGGGACAACTATAAGGCTCTCCTGTGTTCTGATGTCCTTACCAGACTCTTAAATGCTTTAATAGAGCATGGGACTTAGCATACAAGTACCCAGAATGCCCTGACTCGGTGGTCTGCTTCCCTCTGAGGGTAAGGCTTCCTGGCCCAGTTCTTGGCATGGACAGGTTCTGCTCTTTAAGTCCCTTTGTGGTGCTGTCCTTCCTGTTTGTGCATATTGAGATGGGAAAGGCAAAACACAATCCTTTATTCTGTAGGTGTAGGAAGGGCAATTTTAAATTTTGATTCTTTTTCAGTGAAAAAGTGGCAAGAGTTGGTAACCACTTGGAGATCACTGCATTTCAGATGTGAGGCTCGCTGTACCATATTTCATATTTTTTGCTTAGTGTTGTGTTAAATTTCACTGGTAGAAACTTTTAATAAGTTGTTAAAAAAGGCTGGATATTAGCAATTTTCACCTTTTAAAAAATGAACAGTACTCTTGTTTTGATATGCAACTCCATTATCAATTTGCATCTTTGAACTTGTGTAGTCTTTCTCTGATGACTTCTCTCTTCTGATTAGCTGAAAAGATTCAGTTTTACTTTGTATTGCACTCTCCTAAGCACACTTAAAGCAAGCTAGTAACAAAAAGCAAACCAAATGTTTAAAGACCTGGAGTGTGATTCAGCTTATTGTGGCCTAGGCTGTCAGAGTTGACTGGTAATTTTGCTGAAGAGTAGCCCTGCAGGTTATTAAAGAAAAAAAATTAGTTTCTGAGAATATATCAACAAAAATTTCTTCATTCTTGACAGTAACATACCCATAACCTCCTTATTTACCAACCTGCCTTCAGGGAAAAGTACAACCTTCAGCCTGCTATCGTACAGTGATCTGTGCCTGTTGGCAGAGCGATCTTGACTGATAATTCCCATCTTTCTGCCTGCCTTGCCATATCTGTTCAAATTGACCTGTGCCAGCAATAGGACCCAAGGAGGCACCTTCTACTGCAAGATCAAGCTGTGAGAGGTCAGTCTATTCTCCAGCAACCTGGCATGTCTGGGAGGTCTGAGATGTATGGACCCTATACAGATTTGTTGCAAGTAAATATCATAAATAGGGCCATGCTGTTAAAAATATGCACAGAATTCCTTTAGCTGAAAGATACTTGAAACCTTTTTACAACATTGTTTTTAATCTTAACTGTGAAATTGAAATCTTATCTTTATTTTCTTCTTATTTCATAATCTCATAAATACTTTAACTTGTTATCAGACAAAAAACTAGCAAGTAATAGTTATTTTTATAATTTTTTTCTGTACTCAATTCATAAACAATTAACACATTGATGGTGAGGCTTACAAATTAGCTCAATTCTGTCCAGACTTCCACACAGGCTAACTGAGGTGAGGTGCAGGCTTCAAGGCACTGTGGCAAGTCACAGCTTAACATCATCAGGGAGCCATGCTTGCTCATCTCTCAAGGAGAAGGTGTTCTCTGGCATTAGGGGAAGAAAATGAAGCTGAAGATGATAGTCACAGTACAAGTCAAGGTTATGGAGAATGATTCTTGAAAACTCTGAACCAAACTTTCCTGAAATCACAAGGATTTCAGTGGCCTTTAGGCCTCATTAGTAAAATCAGTCTTCAGTTTTAAAGTTTTCTGTCTCTGAGTTGGTACCAGAAAGTATATGAAATTAGAATTCTGTGGGTGGTTCAAATGGGAACCCAAAGGAAAAAAAAGCATTAAACTATTGATAATTGACACTTCAGATTGAGTATTTTATCATTTTAATGAGACATCTTCCCAATTCATACATTAATGTCATACAAAGTAATATTCAGTAACACATATTCGTTGTCTTCTGCTGAACACATGCAATTTAGGTGCCAAACAATAGGACTTTTGCTCCCTTAAACATAAAAGCCTTAATGCGAACTGAACTACAGAATGGTTGCTGAGTTCTTGTCAAATTAGCTAGCAATTGATTACATGGGGAAAAGCATGGCACTGCATCTATCAGCTCTCTGCATGGGGAAATGATTAGACTCTTTTGATCATTGATAGGGGTATATAAGTTCTCAAAATGAATCCACTCCTCCAACTTTTAAGAAGAGAACAGTCAGTCCTGACTGAACATTGATATGTATAGGAGGATCATAAATGTGAAATACAGGGCTGCAGCAAAAAAATACTTGAAAAATCAAAATCTTGGACTTAGTCTTAGCTTGATTTATCTTTGTGCTGCAGGCAGGAGAGCTGTCCCCAGTGGCAATGTTCTTTAGTGGCTTATGTGGCCTCCACACTGGTGAAAGTGTTGTCCTTGAAATCGCCAAGGAATATCTTTATTTCAATTTCAGCTTGAGGTTATCATTATAGTACATTTTAAAGATACATTTAATTCCCAGTTCATATATGGAAGTCATACAAATTATTGATTTTTAGCCCAGATCATTAAGAATTTTAACACAGGCTGTGGCTACTCAGATAAAAGATGTTCTATTAAGAGCTTAACAAAGGTTAATTTTGGCATATAATTAACTCATCATCTAATGAGCTAAAGACAACTTTATCATTTAATTGCTACAACTGGTAAAAAGTTCAAAGAGGAAAAACAACAGCTTTCAACATCTAAGTGCTTAGAGGAGTAGCCGTGCTTATTCTCTCACCCCAAGGAAGGTTAAAATCCAGAGCCTCTTACAAATCCCTTTTCTTTGTGTTTTTCATTTCTTTCTTCTAAGTCTACTTAAGGGAACAATTCCTTCACCCTTGGCTTGCTGTATCCATTCTTGTGTGTTGCAGGGTAATATTTAAAATGCAGATGGGTGATGAAATTGTAAGCAAAATTCTGAAAACATTCAAATGAAGGGGGTGTGGGTAACAGCCTGGTAGAAGATGACATTAGCCACTAGCTCCCTCCTGGTGTCACCCCTTCAGTCCTCAACCTTATCCTTCAGAAGCTGCTGGAGGAGCTTGGTAAAGGAAAGGGAGACATAATTTCAGTCAGGTAAGACGAGCAGTTGCATTTCCAGGTGCTGTTATGAAGTGACATATAAATGTGACAGCCTTCTTCTTGCTTAACATTGTCAGCCTACTTGGAGGATAAGAATTAAACCCAGAAATGTAATTAGTCTTAGAAGTTCTGGACATCGGGAGGAATTTATTCATAGAGAAGGTTGTTAAACATTGGAATGGACTGCCTAGGAAGGTGGTGAGTCACCATCCCTGGATGTGTTCAAGAAATTACTGGACATGGTTCTTAGTGCCATGGTCCAGTTGACAAGGTGGTGTTCAGTCAAAAGTTGGACTCGATGATCTCAGAGGCCCTTTCCAACCTAAATGATTTTGTGATTCTGTTAATGGTCAAACATTTGGTGGGACAGCTGCTCAGCTTCTTGAGTAATTTGTGTAATTTGTCACTTGATAATCTGCTTCATTGAATATGTGGGACCTTGTTTTGGACCTTGAGCTCCTGTTGAACAGAAGGGTCTCTCACTGACTGCCTGTCCTCATCTTTTGAGAGTTCTGGATTTGAGTTGCACTTTTCAGTCAATTTTCTATGCAGCCCATGTGGTCTGAACCTGGAGTTGCTGGTGGTTCTGAATGAGGCAGAACAAAGAATTTAATGGTGCTTTGGTGGGAGGTGGGATTAAAATAAGGTGCAGTAAAGAAGGAAAAACCGGGAATGAGTAAGGTGGCAAGCGCCAGAGCATGAGATAGAGCAGTTGTGGGGCTGAGAGGCTGAGGGAGGAATCAGCAGCTGAGGTCTGTCTGTCTTGATGGAAAGGTGAATATTTAAAGACAGAATGTCCAGGACAGGGTTTGTGATGGGGTTTGAAATTCAGTAAAAGGTCTTCTATCCTTTTTCCTTACACCTTCTTCACATGATGAGAAACTTTCTTGCAAACAAGCACTCTGACAATGACAAACCAAATCCTCATTAAAACAAAGAAAGGTTAAGGGGAAAAAATAACCTATTTAAAATGAGGTAACTCACCAGTCTTTGAGCTGTAAATTGACAATAGGATTTATATAAATCCATAATTGTATCTCTTTTACCTGCAGTTAGGCTGGTTAATGATGAAAGAAGTATACAGCCTATCGTGAGGTTTTAATGAGGATTCTTTTTGCAGAGTTAAAAAAATCCACCAAATTAAATTCTGCCAATTTACTCCATTGCAAATTGAGTGCCACCCTGTGCGCAAAAAATCATCAAGTAGCTTAAATCAGTTACAGCTAAATGTGTAAGTCAGCGTGTGCTTTAGCCTTTAGTCATGAAGAATATATTAGATTTTAAAAATAAATGGCTTTCTGCTGAGTCTTCATTGCAATGGCTTTCTGACTTTTAATTAAATTTTCAGTACTTGTGGGTACTTCTTCATGTACTTTGTCCATAGAATTCACAGCATCTCTATCATTATATGCAGTGGAAACCAGAAGCTTGTTCATTCCTTTGTTATTCACTGTACAATACCTAGAGATTTTTTTTTTCCTCTTGTAAGATAAGAGCAAAGCATTTATTCTACAATAATATTCTATAAGAATGAAGCAAGAATGCATAAACTGAACATGATTAGCAGTCGCTGGTAGCTCATTACAGTTTGCTCATTAGACACTTCTGGTCTCTTTCATTGGTGTTAAATGAACTTAATGTAAATTAATAAGTACGGGTTCACATAATTTGCAAGAAGCTCATGAAGAAAAGGGAACAGTGGGCATTGCTGGCCTCAGCGAGGCGAGCCGCTGCCTGCAGGTGTCGGGGGGAACGGCTGCTCCTCTGTGGGACAGCAGGGGCCATCCCTGTGAGGCTGGGCATTGCCTTTTTCAGCTGTGGCACTTGTGGTGTGAGGGACAACTTCATACCATTGACTGCTAATTGGAAGGGGGAAAAGAGCCCTAACACTGGCTGGCTGCTTTCTACTCCTCTGGGATGTTGGCACCAGCCCCAGGAGTGGGGTGCTGGCCCTGCAGAGTGTGTGCTGGCTGTGCCTCCTGGCAAATGTGAGGTGGGCAGGGGCCAGTGCCCATCCCTGGGATGCGTGAGGCAGGCAGGGGCCAGTGCCTGTCCTTGGGAGCAGACTGTGTGCTGGCACACGGTGGCAGCCCTGTGGCCTCGGTGGCCAGAGCAGTCTGAGCTGCTCCACTCAAAACAGTGTACCTAGCCTGGCCTTGGGCTGCCAGCCTTCCTACCCACCCCCCCACTGTGTCTGTGGGCTTTGAGATGAGAGAAGTCAGAATGTGCAATTTTGCCATGAGTGACAATGTGAAGGAACAACCATCTCCTACTGCTCATCAGCCTGGGATGTAATCTGTCACATCCTCTCACAGGTGTGGGTGAGGCCAGGCTGGGGCCACCCTTGCCCTTCACCCCTGAGAGCCCCCAGAGCTCCCCACTGGCTGGAAACTGGGCATCCTGCCATGTCTTGGGCCCCCACTTCATTTGCTGTGCTGGGCTGCTGAAAGTAGCACGTGGGGCTAGTGTGAGGACATGGACATGGATGCAGGCAGGATGAGCTTTGTTTTCTTTTGCTGAGACTTGTGGGAACATGAGCCGCGAGCTCTGCCTGCAGCCACACATCCGCAGAGGAGCAGTGTGGGTGACAGCCTGCATAAGGCAATTGTCTGTGTGTCTGTGAGGGATATACGGAGTCATGGAAATGTGACAGGAGAATGCAAAGGTTTAAGAAATATTCTTAGCTCACCCCTGCCCATCAGTGCTCATTGAGTGTAAGAAAAATGAATGTGGCTGGGCAGTGGGGGACCTATCATACACCTAATTTCAAGTGTCTCATCACCAATTATCCCCATGTGTATCTATTCTCTTTACCTGATGGACTAAGATTGACTCTCAGACCTGGGCTCTTCCTCCTCTCTTAGTGTTGCTTTCAGCATGTCATTTTTTCATTTGTCTCAGCTGCCACTTTAAAGGCTATGGCCTAATCAGTTACTGCCTTTGTGGCTGTTTGTCTGCAGCCAGCGTCAGTCCTGGAGGTTGGCATCCCCCTCTCTTCTCCCAATTTCTTTATTATAGGACAGCTAGGAAACTCTTCCTGGCATTTGATGTAAATTCACTGTGAGCTAGGCCTGTGTAGAGAAGACTTTAATGGGGACTTCAGAGGTGTATTGGGGATGGAGAGGGTAATGGATACTTTCTTTTTTAAGTGTAGGAAAATTATGGTGTTGTCCTTGCAGAGAATTTCACATTAACTGCTTTCATCTGCTGAAACTTGTGGTGTGAGGGACAACTGCTGGAAAGCAGGAATTATGGTGGGGGAAGTGGTGGGAGAGAAGAAATTTGAGAGGTGTTTAGTTTTTATTTTGCATCAAAATGAAGCGGGACTTTCTGAGGAGAAAAAAAGGAGACATTCAGGATCAGTCCTTTCTCTCCCTTCTTTCTCCCACCTGTTGCTTCTCACCGGATGTAAGTCAAACCCTGTTCAAATCCCTACCTGGCTTCTTTCAGACTGAAAGTTGGACAAGGGTGTTCTCGGGAGAAGTAGCAGAAATGTGGTTGGCAGGGGTTTTGGGTGGCTCTGCATGGATAAGGCTATGCCATGTGTTGGGGTTGGTTGGAGGGTGTTTGCAGGGGTTGACTGACCACAGGCTGTGCAGGCATGCTATTGTGGCAGCTCTGATGCCCTGTCTACACCCATCTCTGCTGACATCTGTGGGACTTTTAGCTCTCCTCTTTCTAGTGTTCTGCAGAAATGGGCTTCAGAGTGTATTTTCTATAAAAAACCTTTCCCTTTTGACTCTATTTTCCAATGAAAGCTGGTTTTTATTAAGAGATCTCAGCACAGTTGTATCGAGAGGTTGCTGCTCTAAGCCATTAACTATTCACTTCAAACATGATGAAACTGCCACTTATTATGATTATTGTGGCACTTTGCTGTGACAGGGTTGGGTATGCTTTTGAGGAGAGGTGTTCAGGAAAGGTAAAAGTAGAGGGCAACAAAGATGCAGACATATTTTTTGTTCCTGTAAGACAGTTTGTGTGGAAAATACCATTATTACATTCATGTGCTGCAAGCAAAGTTGCTAGATACCTTAAACATTCTCCAGCAGATCCATGTGAGCTCTCATTTGTACAAATTCTGGTAAAACAAGTTTTCTGACCTAAATCAGCACCAGCCCAGCACTAAGGAGCTGGATTCTTTATTCGGCAAGTTATCCTCCCTGTCAAAATGCATTTCCATAGAGCCCTGCAGCCTATGCACTAATAGCGCCTCCCCCTGCTTCTGCCTCCTAGTGGGCTGCTGAAGGAGGCTATACATATGTATTAAGTTATTAAGCAGTGGTGTGGGTTCTCACAAGTTCAAACGCAGAGCATGCTGTGCCTATGCTCAAACGTCTCCAGGAGGGCCTGGATTAATAGAAATGCAAATGGAGCATCTGCACAAGGCCATATGATTAGAGCCTTCCCCCTCACACCTCAAAGTCAAAAGCAGAAAAACACTGCATGTGAAATACAACCAAAAAAACCTGATGATATAATATGCAAAGTCTGTTACCAATTTCAACAGCAGTCAGCAAAACGTTGAGCCTCACCCCACTTTAAGCCCCATTGGCCCTACCTTCTCCAAGGTAAGTGGTTTAATCAGGGTGAATTGCTTGGGTCCTAGAGTCCATAGTGATACTCACCTTTGCCTAGGATTCCAGGAAACTTCAGCTCAGCCCTGTCCAGCAGGATCACTGCTAACCTGGGCAGAAAGGATTCTATTTTGTGCCAACTCATGCAGAGTTCTTTCTGCACTGATGGGAAATTTAAGTGTGGCTCATTAAAAAAAAAACAACTCAGTCATTAGTAAAATCAGCTAGGGAAGATACAGTCAGTCAAATTCTGCTTTCAGGACTGGTGTTGATGTGAGTCCATATGTAATCACTCTGAGTTTATTTCATTCCACCTGAGAGTAGAATTTGACTCCCTGGAGGTATATATACTGCTGTGTCAAGGTTTTACATCCTTCTACAGACACCCATTCAACCATGGTGAAGACTAGTGCGGCGTTTTCGGATGTTAGTTCCTGCCGCCACAAATGTGGACTAACCAGAGGGCAGTGCAGCTATCATTTTGTGTCCTTGGTTCCAACCAGAGCCATGAGATGTAATAGAATAGGGGTAAGTTTTTTCCATAACTTTTAAAATTTTTCTTCGTGTGTTGGTATCAGACCCCTTAGAGGTAGTGAATGAGAATGACTCCTCTGTTGAGAGGAGTTTCTGCTGGAAAGAGACTTGTGCCTGTTCAATGCCCATAAAATCAGGTGTCTATTTTTGTCAGTGGTTTGTCTTCTCTGATGATAAAACAGGTTATTGCAGGCCTCGTCTGGTCAGGATCTTCTGAGGAGAAGAGACTCTCATCCCACCAAGAACTTTGCCAGGTCAAGTCTGTAGGGACAGAAGGACAGAAGCTCACTATTCTGTGCCTGTTTTCCAAGTTTTTTACAGCCTTGCATGGCAAAAAGAGAGCTGGCATAGCAAAAAGAGAGGTGCTCATGGTGAAGAAGCTTACCTTTGTCTTCTACATATGAGACTTCCCACTGGATGTAGATCTGCTCCTGACACATTTCAGAACCAGGTATGTGAAACAAATCTCTCTTGTATGAAAGCCTCACCCTCTACCATGGATGTACCTATGCAATCAAGCATTGTCCTTTATATTTTTGTAAGGTTTACATACTGTAAACCTTCTTTTTTTCCTGCTTCTATGCAGTTGTTGTCTTCTTGATCAAGAAGCCATCTTGGCTTTAGGAAAGTTTCTTGGAGTGAGATTACAGCTGGAATTCAAAATTTAAGTGACTATTCATGATTCTGTCAGAATAAGAAATCAGACTGATCTTTCACACTTTGTGGAGATTTTATTTAAGTTATCCTTGACAAAGACTCTCCTGATGGTAGAGGCTACTCACAGATGCTGATACACTCTCCTGTCTTAGTGAATAAGGGAAAAAGAATTTGAGCTCTTCCCTGCTCTAGAGTAATGCTCATGAGCAGCTGTTGTCTGTACATTGGGCTTATTTAATATGTACAGGGTAAAAACACATCTAGCTCTCTGCCTATGGTGTTCTGTATGGAAGTGTGGAAACTAACTTGAACATAACGTAACTTGGTTTATGAAGGACAGTCCCATATATCTGATTCAAATACCTCTCAGTTATATGATCCTTACAGAGCAGCTGGTGATCATGCTTACTGCTTTGAGTGACTTTAAGAGCTGAAATATGAATATTGCCTCACACATATTGCAGTTATTTCTTCAGAATCAATTGCCATGTTCTCTTGCTATTTCTGTGCTGCTTGATATTGTAATCAATGTTTTGGTCACCTGCCTTGTATTCTGGGACCTACTTTTATACATCTGTTGCAGTAAACTTGCTCTTCCAAGCTTCCCTTAGAAAACTAGGAGAATTTATCCTTGTTCCCCAACTTAGGCTTTTGAGCTCGAAAGCAAGCCAGAAAAAAGCTACATATAGAACAGTATGTTCTACCTTTGTCAAACAGAATAGGAAAAGCTGCAGAGTTTTGGGGATTTTGTTGGTGGGGGTATTTTGTTTGTTCATTTGTTTGTGTTTGGTTTGGGGTTTTTTTGCCTTTTTTTTAGGCAACTAGAAAGTGACTCTATTTGTAAGGGAAGTAAAATTTTGTATATGTCTTTAGACAATGTCCCTGAATTGTTGGACTTTTTGTTCCTCTTTGTCTATAAAATGCACAGAGCAAATAAAACATTGGGTTAGATGGGGAATTGAGTGTGATTCTTCTTTTCAGTGTCAGAATTAGGTGACTGTGAGCTGTAGCTCACCTTCCTGGTTTGATAGGTGCTAGCATCCTGCTTCACAGTTTTTCAGCCAAACAGCAGCATGACTGTATGGAGGCCTTGACTCTTCAAAGACATTGCTGGATTTATTTGTGTGGTAGTTAATCAATTTCCTTATCTGTCCTCAAACCTTAGAACCAATGGTATGTAAATTCCTAAATAACTGCATGCACCAGGCCTGCACAGACCAAGATAGAGGAAGAATTAATAAAACATACATATGAGTCTCTGCTGATTTCTCCACACATTAAAGGCTAGTGATTGCCCAGCAGTGAGCACGTTTGTATACATACTTCTCACATGCCATTAACAGAGCTGACCTCTTTCAGCAGCACACACAAACCTAAACTGTATCTACAGGAACCTTTTTATTTCTCTTAGACAGAATATATTATTGTGTTGTTTTCAGTATGGTGGGGAAATGAATAAAGGAAACAGTTCCCTTAGGTTAGGTGAGACTCTGACTTCTAGAATATTATGGGCAGGATGAGGGTAATATCTAATGGGAGAAGGGCCATTCCTGTCCAACCAGTTGCTGCTGGTCCACAGGAAAAACAGTTATGTATCTCTGGGAACCTATTTGCAACCTTGGTTGCAATTGCCATGGTTGATTCCATTAGAAGAGAAAAAGGAACAGAAAAAACAGAATAGTTTATCATGCAGCACAAATGCAGAGTAACAAGAAAAAATTAATTGCTTATAGCATTTTAAAAGCATCTTTATTTGTTCAAGAGGTAATTCCGCTCTGAAAAATAGCATATCAGTTAGATATGGATGAGTAGGTGTGTTTGCCCGCTTTGATATCTAAAGCACGTGTTTGTTACATATAATTTATTCTGATTTGAGTAATAAAAGTAGCTGCCTAGGTGAAACTGTGGCTATTCTATCACATATATGACCTACAATAAAAACCAAAAGTACTCAAATACTATTTCAAACAGGACCTTTACCTTTCATCTATCTAGAAAAAAATCCATTTAACTCCTATGAAGGGGGCACAGCAGGGCAATTACAGGTGCAGGTATGACTAAGTAGCATAAAAACCTACCCCTTCTGGTTGACTACTGCCCCATAGCTGAAGAATAATACAGCCTACAGATCAGATGTCAAATAAATCCTGTGTGAGCTCCTGGACTGTTTCAGGGCAATCCCACCCAGGTAAATTTAAATTATATTAAAATGGTTCAGTCCAGCTAAAGGTACTTGCAACACTGTCACAGCACATAAAGCTGAAGCAAACTGCTGTGCTGGTAATTCTTAAACTATTTCAGCTAAGTCATTAGAGGAGGTCTTGGATGCACCCTATACTGGTTCTTGCTCCATTGTGCCAGAATGTAGTTCCCCAAAATTCTCAGCTTGTGCTTGCTACAGTGGCTGAGCTCTGGCATTTCAGAGGATGCTGCAGATCCCAGTGAGGCACTTGCTTAGGGGAACATTGCTGAGGGATCCCTTGGGACAGATCTTTCACTGCTGTAAAGCATCTGAGCCCCAGTGAAGCTGTCAGTCAGTACATCGTGCTGCAGCTGCAGCACTTGGTAATGCTGTGAAGTAAAGGGAGAGCCTGGCTGACGGTCAGATCTCACCTTGAGTCTTCAGGATGAAAGTTACATATCTGGCACTCTTTGAGGTGTTTCTTAACCATATTTAATTAGGAATCGAGTAAGCCTCTCTGAACATGGAGCCCTTTGTTGCTACTTTCACAATGTCATTTCTCAGAATAGCACAACACAGTAAATGTTATTTAGGAAGAAGATACTGTAAAAAACTGTAACAAATTACTCCTTCAGGAAGGCTTAGTGGTGAGATAGGTGCTCAAAATTTGGAGATAAAGAGAGAGTAACAATAGAGAATAATAAAGAGAAATAAGGATAAGTGCAGCCTTTATAGGGATGGAGAACATTTGTTTGACCATGAACACCACTAGAAGGCAAGAAAGTGTCTATTTTTCCTAAAATAAGCAGGATCTTTTCTAGCAGTACTTAGGTAATCTGTCTATGTGATGATCTAAAGGTGTACCCTGTTTTCTGGTTTTGATCCATGTGTGTTCGTGCTCTCTGGTTCACAACCCTTGGCTGGATGCTTGGTGGTGGGAGGAAGAAGGACTCCACTGGAGTGCAAAGGTCAGTCTGATTCTTAGATTACTCTACAGAGTGCAACAAAGTTCTTCACAACAAAGTCATGACTGGAACCTTCCCTCCTTCAGACTAACTTGATATGTAAGAAGTTAGGCAGATTCTTGCCAGGTCAGATCTGTGATGCTTCACTCTGTTCCCAAAATGGATTTGCTTCAGATCCATTGCTTCAGAGGAGAGGGCATGCATGAGGCACAGAGCTTAAATGGCTTTTCCAGAAAATTATGGCAGGTTTTAGTTAAACTGGGAATAAAATCATCCAACCTCTTCCCTCACCTCTTTTCTCCTGACCTCTAGCATTAAATCCCTGTGGTTTTCTTTCTCCTGTATCTACCAATTCATTGTAGATTGGCGGGTCGTTTTTGTGCTTATGAACTGGTGACACAATATGGGAGATATAGTTTAACATTGGCCTGTAAAAGCTGAACAAGATGGATAGCATGCTGTAACAAAATCATGCTTTTATTCAAGTGATAACCTATAGGACAAGCTGAAGAGAGGCAAAGACTGCTTTACATCAGAGATTCCTTGATACAGTATGTTCTGTAAAAAGATAGCTGTCTCCACATAGTAACTTTCTGACTTTTGTGTGTACTGTGATTCTCTTTACAAGTGCTTCTGAGGACTGCAAGAAAGAGCTCTTACAGCAGTATCATCCTAGTCAATAACAGTCACCTCACATAATACCACCAAGGACAGTTCAGGTTTCTAGGGAGCCAGTGAACGGAATCAGTGATGTCCTGTGGACACTACATGTTAATCCTTTAAGAAAATCTTTCTGTTGCTCTCTGGGAGTCTCCCAGGCACCACAGTCCTTCTTCTCTCCAAAGTAACATGAGATACAGTGATCTCTGCATGTTTGGCTTCTCTTTGAAATGCTACAAGAACATTCTTTCTTGCTGTGTTTTAGTACAATGCAAAAGGGTGTACTCAGTGGACTCTCAGATCTGAAGGAAAAGTAGATGTTTTTTTGGTTGACTTTTTTTCCTTTTAGTTCCCATCCTTCTTTTGAAGTATGACTAGTTTTACAGGTATTGTGCTTCCAGCTGACACAGAATTAAAGTGAGATGTATATTTTTTGACTACTAAGAAGTGCAGGGTTAAAGTGCAGGGTTCTTTTCTTCTACAGAAATGGTCCTGTTGTAGATTTTTTTTGTCCTTCCAGTATGGTCTGTGTCCCCTCAAAACACAGCCATAAACAATTGCAGTGTAGCCCCAGCAGAGGTGGCAATCTAATGCAAATGCCAATGAGAGGTTGTCTCTACAATGCTTTACTTCACAGATGAGCAGATGAAGAAAAGAATCAGAATTGTGGCAGACTGAGAAACAAGCCAAAAAACTTGGAGGGCTAGTTCTCATCCAGCAGCTTGGTCATTCCAGGAAGTGCCATAGCAGAAAATTTAACAGTTGTAAAGTTTAGGTTAATCTCTACAGTGATTCAAGAGATGTCCAGAAATAATTGGAAAAGACAGGATTAGACCCGTGGCTTCCTTTCTGCCCAGAATATAGCTTTCTAAGATGGCATCAGATGTTTGTGGACAAATCATGATATTGGCAGCACTGTGAAAAATATCTTGGATTTTAATGACCATAATGTTTTGAAGGTAATTAAATATACCTGCTACTCAACAACGGATACTGTGTTGACCTAAGTTTTCACAAATGGCAGTCTAAAATCTGTGAAAGGCTAAATAGAGCATGCAGGATGCTTGTCACTTTACATAACCAGACTGGATACTTACAGGTCTAATATGCAGACCAAGGGCCCCTGTGTTTGAGAACCTGGGCTATCCTACACACCCAGCTTCTGAGCAGCTTGCTCCTGCAACAGCTGTGGCTGTCTTAACACCTGTGTTTTACCAATACTACATCTAATCTTTTAATCTACAGCTTTATACTTGGATTTTCTTCCTCAATGGACATATTTCCTTCATTTCTCAGTGCATTCTCTCTTTCATTCCTGACACTTCTTTGCAGGGCTTTTTTTCCACTCATTGTAATTCCTCTTTCCCACTTCACAGTGACAACAGCCAGTGGCCTGGTTGGCCTTGGTGTATCATATACTCAGGTGAGCAGCCTCATCCCTAGACAGGGCAGCAGACCTTGGCTAGCAGCTGTCTATTGCCTACACTAAACAAAATGCAAGTGTTTGTTGTGACTTTATTCGCAGTCTGAAGGACCCTTTCCCAGTCCCACTGGGGAATTCCTTGTTAGATGCTGTAGAAATATGGGTGGAGTTTCAAAGTTTGGGTAGATTCGTGGTTATTTTCCTGCTTGGAATCTTTGGAGATACATGAACAACCAGAGTGTATGAGCTCTGGATCCTAGATGCCAAACCTGTATCAACTGCAGCAATGAAAAGGGAAAATAATTCCTGACTAATCATAGCCAAAGAGCTTGTCTTGAAGACTATTCCTGGTCACTGTGCTGTGGACTCTGGATGTCCATTTTGCCCCAGTGAGGTAACTTTTGAGACAGAATCTCAGTGGAGAAGCAAGAGGTTATAATTTGTTGCTCAAAGTAGAAAAATAAATGATGTTGCACTTCATAAATAGGGTGTTAATGATAGCAATGAAATAATCAATTTCTACTCATTAAGTAACAAACAACACCAGCTGAAAAATTAACTAGTTTGTTTCCCACAGTTGGATTAATGGAGAACCAAGCAGGTTCCTCTCACCAATGAATAACGGCCTAGAGAAACACAGTGCTAATCAAGACAACAGCGCTGGTAGTAAACAAGTCAATCCTGTATTTATTAGAGCAGTAGAACATGCATAATACATTGAGCTCTAGTTATCAGCTGAAAGTTGCACAATGCTGGCAAAATAGTCTGTTGTATCTCTACTAGAAGGAGATTGTTTCCTTGACAGGAAATCCATATGTCTAGGAGAAGAGACATTAATTTATTAGAAGGTGAGAAGAGTGCCACATGTGGAGTGGGTGGCCTGCTCTTGACGGAATGGCCATTCAATAATTACTCTAAATGCATCACTAATACAGCAAAAAGCACTGTGAATCTATCAGCACCCTGACTTTGTAAACTTATTTATGCTGCTTAGGTTTGACTAGAAGTTTAGAGGAAACCATGGATAGTATTTAAGAAATGCAAAATACAAAAATATTATACTAGGCAAGTCTGACTGGTTTTTTTTGTTTTTTGTTTTTTTGTTTTTTTGCACAGGAATGTGCAGAGGTTTCAGTGTCTATGAAGTGAGCATATTGGAATGGGATTCAACTCATTTGACTTCTTGTAGTGTACAATAGGTTTGGCCTAGAGAACAGCATGCTAAATTGGACCTTGGAAATGCTGCTCTGCCTTTGACCTGCTGGATGATCTTTGGCTTAAATGTGCCTTTTTCTGACATGCTTACAAGATAGGGATGATGATAGTGTCTATTGTAAAGCACTTAGAAAGCAAAAAAGTCCCACATGGAAGACATGTAAGGATTGCTAATTTCTTTCATTGTGCTTAAAGTATATTAACCTTAAATTTACTAGTTCTAGTGGAATTAGCCAGGGTGATCACATTGGAGGGGTTTTCTCACTGAGATGAAGGTTTTTTTTCTGCTTTAGTTGACTGTTTGCCTATATCTGACTGATTATGCTAGTACGAAGAAACGGCTTCATACATTCCTAGTTTAATAAAAGATAGATTTAGTGCTGAAGCATTTGGAAAGTGGTCAGATAGAAAACTAAGATTAACAGTAACTGCTATTCAGTAAGCCTCAACTTAGGCTCACAAAACCAGTTAATTATAAACAATCAACTGTCTTCCCTGAATACTCCCTGATTTTGTCTTTGTTTTAACTCAAGCAGCAGTCTTTATGGCAATGTGATTTATTGTAACTAAGTGCTAGTTGATGGTTTTCTTTGTGCTAAGTGCAGATGTTGGTCTTTGCAAAAGTCAAATGGAAGATATTTTCAGTTTAAGATAGCTCCGTTTTAAAAAGCTAGAGACTGTTTTTTTCCTAACAGATCATGTCATGGCACACAAGAAATGTGATTCTGCAGAACTGCAAAATCCAAAGATAATGAAAATTCATAAAGAATTGATAAAAGAAGAGGAAGTATTAGGGATATTCCTGAAGAAGCTGTATCAGTAGGGGAGTTTCTATTACAGGTAACTAGAGTAAGTCCCTCAGGAGTCTTCTGTTTTCATCTATTTATTAAACAACTAAAAGAATAAGACAAACTATAAATTAATTATACTTACCAGCAACATAAAGTCAAGGCAGTGGTGAACACAGATAATGCGATTCATAGACAACAGGGGGCCAAATTTTCTCCTTGCTTACACCTGTTCAATCTTACTGAAGTCAATGGGATTGGACAGGTGTAACTGAGGGGAGAATGTAGCCTCAGGCCTTTTCTACAAAGGGGTGGAGAGCTGGTGAAAGATGCTTAATGTTAATAAATATGAAGTCTTATCCATTAGTCTGAGATGCACAAAAGAAAAAGAATGAAGTGAACGGAGAGATGAGGTGCACAAGTGCCCAAAGCATGGGCACTTTGTGTACAGGAACTCTGGTGATTTCAGGGGATGCTGTGAGATCTCAGCTCAACCCAAATCCAGGTAGCTTTTGTGGTGGCTCAGAGGAATTGCACCGTTGACGGATTTTGAGTATTTAGGTCTGTGTGCACAACCTGCATGGCAGATTGGAGCATAGCACATAGCTGTCATTCTATTTATTGGTGACTTACATATACAGTAGTAATGACTACCTCTTATAAGTTGTTGTCTCATAACCAGATTAAGTGCCAGTATCTTCCAGCCCTGCAGTTCTCTCACTCAAACTGTTCACCAGACTCTTGTCTGATAAAAGGTATCCACAGCCTTACGTACTCATTCACAATCTAAATCTTAGGTTACCAAGGTAACAAGCAGGTTAATCACCTCCACCACACTTTTCCTTAATTGAGGGAGAGTACTTCATTCTCCACTTCAGTCAGCTAAGTACAATAGCCTTTTTTAGTTGGCTCTCATAGGCTGTTTTTGATCCACTTGACTCTGAGACAGTTCCCCTCTCAACTACAGTGTACAGTACTGTACACTAACAACAAATGTGATTGAATTGCTGAATTACACAATGTGCTTTCCAACTGTCTTGAGCTACAATATTCATACATAATTTATATTGGAATTGCATTAGGTTGTGTCCTTTGCATGAGATTGGCTGGCTTGTGACTTATAGCACCAGCCCTGTGATGGAGGTGGGGCAGAGCTATTCTGCATGAGCATGGTTTTGGGAGATTGGCCCATGACTGAAAGAGAGTGGGGTGCACATGGGACTGAGGAGCCTTTCCTTGCTCTGCCTGTCTGCCTGAGCTATGCTCCCTCTCTCAGTTCTCTGTCAGTGAAAGCAATGCTCCATCAGTACAAGAGAAGATAATTTCCTATAAATATACTGCTGATTTGGATTCAGGTTGTGTTGAAGTGCTCCAAGGCAATCTGTGCTACTGCCTCATTTTTTCTGGGATCCCTTACCTCTAAAATTTTAAAAGAAAGAAAAGACCATGCTGTATCAAATGCTTTTTGTGAATGTTCAGAGCTTAGCCTTTCTCTCACCACTAGAATCTCAAAGCTCACCATGTTTCCTAAAAGGATAAGAGAGGTCTTCCATACTTTTTGTAAACTGCTTAAGCAGGGAAGCATATAACTGTCACTGAAATGAAGCCACTCATGCAGTATAGCATGTATTTATCATATACAGAAATAGTATCCAGCAATTACAGGCAGAAAGTACACTGCTTTTAACAGCTTCAGGGGGATTCAAGCAGGAAAAATGAATTAGAGCTTCAGTATTATTAAAACTGATGCAACTCATGGCAGAAAGTCTGGACTTTTACTTACATACATGTGGATGAATCTCCAGGTTTATGTCTGTCTTGTGAGATGGGAGCCATAATAACACAATACCTTCTAATGCCAGTCTGGAGAGTGAAACAAGTAACAAAACTTTGCCCTAGTTTGTGAGTGCAAGGTTTTCAATGACCTCTTCAGACACCCACCCTAACTACCAATGTAACCCTAAATCCACCTAAAGCCACTCAAGTACCCCTAAATTTGAAAGGGGAAAAAAAAAAGTAAAGAAGCATTAAGAACTTTAAACCAGGACATTCTTTTAGTATTTGTTGCTGAGAACATGAAATGTTGATTTGTGATGAGAATAGCTGGCTTCAAATTTTCATCAGTATGGGACTTCTAAATGCCTGCTACTAGCAGCATGTTTTTATTTATTGTGGTGTGTGCCTCTCTTTAAGTTTGGGAATCATCAAAATAGGGTAGACTCAGCCTTTGTAATACAACCCTCTAGGAACAATTTTATTCAGTCAAAGTAATACTGAGACCTTGGAGAGGAGAATTGATCTAAAAAGTGTATTTTTTTTAAGAGAAGCCCTTGCACCAGCCTTCTATTGTATATTATCATTAACAATTTCTGCTAACCCAGGAAGACATGCTGCTTTCTAAAGTAAAGCTAAAGCTCACTCAGCTATGTTAGAAGCAGGTTTTTGAATCCCTTAGTTCCTCAAGTCTTTAATACTGCCTGTAAATCTTGACAAATTACATTTTTGGGCTTCAAACAATGTTTTTTTATGAACTTTTCCAACTGTCCCCCTGAGAAATATCTAAATGACCCAAGAACAACTTACATTTTTTGCACAGTGTAAACCAAAATTTCACAACTGCTATAATTTGAAATATTGTATCCCTCTGTCTTGGGGAAAAAAGGAAACAACCCACAACCCCAAGCTCTCACACAATCATGTTTGTTTTTTCCTCTTGACTGCATATGACATAAAACCAGCTCCCATGTCTGGGGTCCCAAGTAACCAAGACACAAATCTGTTATTTTTTAAATGAAAAATACTCAAAGTTTTAAAAAGTAGAGGCTAATCTGCAAATGAGAAAATGTCTATGTTACTTACCAATGAGAAAGAACATACTAAATGTAACTTCTGCTGGAGAGAGGAGGGAAAGAGCAGGGGTCCCCACTGTCAGAGAGCTTCACTGCATTTATGCCCATGCTTCTGGCTAAGAAGAAAAAACACATTTGCAGCACCAAACGCCCTCTCAGCATTATGTGCTTACCACTGTTATGAAAATGTTATTTCTTTCTCTTCAGTTAATTTGCTTGAGATGCTAAACAAAGATGCACACTGGCAATCAAAAAAGCTATAGTGGTATTTCAAAGAGAAACAAGAAGTAATACTGAGAGTATGACCAGTACCATGAGGATAGTTGCATTTGGTGAATTATTAGCAAAGAAAGTGAGCCAAAGAGATGTTCCTTCTGTTTTTTTCTCTGGTATTTCCATGATGGTCTTAGAAATGCTTACTTGATTTTAGTCACTTAGGTATCTTTTTTTATTCATATACACCCAAGAGAATGCATGTCTCTTCATTTAGAATAAAATGGTTTAGCTGCTTGTTTCTGTAGCATTTTTGACTGTTAACCTTTAAATTATGGGGGGAAAAAAATGCTTGTGGTAATAAAGCACTCCCAATTATTTTACAATTAAAAAAGAAATCAGAAGAGAAAATTCTTAAGAAATTCATATAGTGATTTCAGCCCAGATACTATTCAGAAATTAACCCATAAAAAGTGCTCATTACAAAGCATTTGAAAGCATTTATTCCTTGCTAATTTGGAGGTTTATTTATTTCTTTTCTTTGTATCCACTTGAATATATAGAAAAGATGGTTGTGTACTTCTGCAGAATGTCTTCCTGTCTTTTCAGTGTTCTAATTAAAAAAAAAGACACAAAAAGACAAGCCAAACAAGTCTGAAATTTTAATAAAATAAAAAAGATATAAAATATTACCTTGGCTATAGGATCCAAAAATACGATAGTGAATATCGATGGGATGTGAGATTATTCCCACTTGTAAAAAACACCTCCATAACTCATTTGTGACTAAGGCAGTTTTGAATTATGGGATTTGCAGTTCACTCATGGGATAAATTACATACTCCTCAGATAACCATTATGTATCTGGCAATGTCTGTATCGTTCACAGCTCTGGGTAACAGCAAGAGACTGTGCTTTCCTGTTGCTTTAGTGAGTGTACTCTTCAAACATTTATTGTACAATGGTTATTGCAGGGGATAAATAATGCATACGAGGGAAGAAAATTTACATTATAAGTTGATTTAACTGCTTAACAGTTTTTAGCCACTCTCTAAATAAGGATTTTTAACCAGATTTAATCTATGCAGTGTTTCATGTCCAAAGAACTAGCATTTAATCTCTGTTTAACTGAAATTTAGTTAGCAATGTTGACACCTCTGCATTTTAACACTGGGATTTCTTTGTGAGACACAATCCCTTTCACTCAACTTAATATCCCATCTTGGTCTCTAAGGGAAAATAATTGAGTTTAGGCTAGTTCTAAATAGCGATAAGGACAGGGAACACAGATGGGTATTTCATTGATTAACACTAACACTGGCCTAAGGCCTTGGTGTCAGGCATTAGATTAGGACATTACTAAGAGAATGACAGAGTTTTGGCACTTTATTCCTCCTCAATAACATTCTTTCACATATTAAGTTTATCCCACCCTAGGTAGCTACTTTATCATGCAGAAGGCCTTAATCCACTGATGTGACTCTATCTGCTTTCACTTTGATGCTGCCTCTGTTTACAAGAGTAATGCAGCCTGTGTAAGACAAAGTACTCGTGACAAGAACAACTGAATAAGGCTTTTAGATGCACAGAGCTCTGACCTAAAAAAAAGGGAAAAAAAACTTCAATAAACTTCAAAATACTCTAAAGCAAAAGAGAAGTGAAAAAATCAACAAAAACCTGAGGCTTTTTGAAATGAAGTTATGTTGTTTGCATCATGAAGATGCAGACATGAGTTTTCCATCAAGAAGATTCAACTTTACTGATCTTCTTGTACTGCACTTTATCTTTTCTTCACCTTTGACCTTCCTTTCAGTGTCTCCTCAAGGCATCATGAACGTAAGCCTTGTGGTGTTCTTTTAGAAGTAGGATTGCTGCTATCCCCTCTGGTGAATTTAAGCAGCTGTTGGAGTCAGTGACAAGGTTGGCTACAGATTTGGTGTACTGGCTGGGAAAGAGATTATGGGTCAGTCCCCAGTGCTGGGAGACAAAAGATTCAAGTAGTTCAGGATTTTTTGGATATCCGAAAAAGATTTCATGAAATTTGTAAAGATCTAACAGTGTATTGCAGGTTTCATGTGGTCTAAACAGCTTATAGCAAGTAAAACTCTAGGTAGCCAGTTAGTGGTGTTTTCACAGCAATGCTGTTTTGCAGAGGTGTATGAGGCCTTGTGTAATATAATTCCACAAAATTGCATCACTGAAGACAGAAATTAGTGATTCTTAGCACTTGCAGGAGCTGTCACTATTAGGTGGATTGCAAATTTTATGAAACTTAAACTAGATTATTGGTGTATTTATTACAGGGAAATGAGTTGCTGGTGAGGCTTTTTCTCTCTAGTTAATAGAAGATTTAATAGTCTGGCTACTGAGAGTGGCATTTTGGATTTTTTAAAAGCTCATTTAAAGAGATGCTAGCAAATTTATCTCCTTTTTTTCTAAATCATGGGAAAATTTTTGAAACTCCTGAAAGACAACAGAGTTATGGGCAGCAAGACAAAGGTTTTAACCTTATTGGTTTGACTCTAATGAAGATTTTCCTCCTACAAACACAGACTTATTTAATTTTGTTTGGAGTTTCACTGTACCTGGATTTTGACTGAAAGTAGGAAAGGAAATTGCCTTCTTTCAGCTTCATACAGCTTACAAGAACTGTTAATTTATAAGCATTGTAAGCCTGCTGTGAATGTTGGCAACAAGGAAATGTTATGTTATATTTTTATATTTGCATATAAAGTAGTCCTATTAAGATTGTTTAAGATTATCCACATGACACAAGGGGCTATCTTAAATTGTTCTTGTTTACACAGGTTGAAAATCTGGCCTTCGGTGTTCAGACAGAAACATGTGTTTTCTTTTCTTTTCACTTATAATGGTGCAGATTAGAAGTAACTCCATGTACATCAGTCGAGCTGAATAAGAACCAGAGGAAAAAATCCTGTCTGATGGGTGGCATTTTTTTGCGTGCATTGAGATATCACACTGGGATAGCTCCCTTTTAGAAGAGTGAAAACTTATCATATGACTTTTCCAGGCCTTTTATTTTGTATGGTTGCTCCCACCTGTTTTATAGTTTGTACACTGTATGGACAGTTGTTCAATTTTCTCCACAAATTACATGAATTTTGCTTGAATTCCCCAGCCAAAATTCTTTCTAGAATTATCTCTTTAGAACATTATGATTATTTTTTATAACGATAACAAGTCTTAAGTGACTTGTGTTACAGAGAATTCTAAAGTAGCTTCCAATTCTACTTTTCAGATCATTAACTATTTTTTGCACAGCATCCTCAAAATGTAAAAAAAGTTTGTTCTCCTACTTTTTGCAGTGACAGCTTCATGGCAGTTGAGTCTGTGGTAACAGTTTTCAGTGCAGTTCCTTTTCCCTAAACTTCTTTGTAAATGAGAGGTTATTGGCAGTGCTGAAGAAAAAGAAGGCTCATAGGACTAATCTGGAGCCTGACAAAGTGTGACTAGATGTTGGAAAACTTCTTCAACTTTGCTTTATCCTGGCAGCCTTGGCCCAATTTTCTAAAGGTCCTTTCTTGGCACCCTCTCTAAGCAAAAGAAGATATAATGGCAAATTATAGTTTGATTTTTCAGATTGCCACATAATGCAGGATTTTGGCTCAGGTTTCCCAGGAAGAAAGGTGAGCACAAGTATCCTATGGCCTGTACTCCCCACAAAGAATTTGCATTGGTTTTGACAGCACTTGAAAACATAAAAGGTCTTAACAGTTCAAAGGGTGGTATTTAAAAAAATAATAAGCTGTATTTGTTAGGTCTGAACACTGAAGTGATGTGACTGTAACTGTTTCTGCCCACCTGCAAGATTTTAAAAATGCTCTCTTTCAAGCACTTCTTTTGCGTCCTTTTCCTCGGTATGGTAGGTACAAACTTCGGATTGTTTGGAGGAGAACTGGGTGCAGTTGTGAGGCTTTTGAGTTCTTTATGTGCAGCAATGAACAGGCTGGTTTCAGATTTAAGAACATGGTGTTACTTCAGATCAGGTACACGAGTTTCTCTATAGTATTTACCCTTTCGTGCAGGACATCCTGACAGCTAGGGTTTTAAATCTTCATGTGTTTTTATTTGTTTGTTTGTTTATTTGTTTGGGGTTTTTTTGTTTGAAAAGGGATTATGCCTGTGCAGAAAAATGTAGAACGTTTCCTTGAGACTTCCTGTCAGTGTATGAGTTTAATGCACATCTGAGACATTGGCAGCACTATAATAAGCCACAGTGGTAGTTACCATCTGTCATGTTGCCAAACTATCTCAAGGCACATTTGCCTTTCTCTGGGAGGGGAGAATATGTCAATGCACTTGGAAACGGAAAGAAAAGCTGTGCTTTTAGCCCACCTCTACCACATAACCACATCTGGTGCTTCTGGACATACGTAGAGGAGATTAGCTCCATCCACCCAGTGCAATGCCCAGAAAGGCAAGGCAGAAGTCTACTCACACTCTACAGCTTAGTCCACTTCCAAGGCAGCTTCAACTGTTAATATCCTGCCACCAAAATATCATTGTTGTCTGTTGTTCTTTGGGTCACTGGTAGCCTTCCTACAAAGTCAAAAGTGGCAGGAGACAAAGATAAGTTAATGGAGCCTCAGTGGGTCTGGGAATTGCAGGGGTTCTGCAAACCTCTATGGATCTTTGCCCTGCTCCTGGCTGTAGCTGCTGTGCCACTATGGAGGCTCCTGGGCAGGGGCAAAGCAGGTGGGGAGCCTTGCAAACATGTGCTGCTCTTGCTCTTTCTGCCTTCAAAAGAAATGTGGAGTCTGTGTCTGGAGGCCAGGGCACCAGCATGACAAGGTCTGGTGGGAAAATGGACCAGGGAGGAAAATGTATGTGGGGAAAAAAACCCTTGAAAACCCAACTCTTAATTAGATAAAATATGCCTGAAGGAAAGCTACTGAAAGTAAGTATTAATGCTGAAACACCACAATAATTTTTTTTTTTTTTTACTTTTTAAGTATTCCTCTGTTTCTGGAAATAAGGAAGAAAAGTGTCTGATTGCGAGTGTCAGATTGGGTGTGTGTTTTCAGGGGCAATTCCTGTGTCACTGTTGGGATGCAATTCCCATTGTCATTGGTATCAAATACACTCTCGAGCACCCGATTCTACTGTCAAAAGTGGAATGATTCCTGAGGGCCAAAATTGCAACTTCAATGTTTATTGTGTTCAGATTGACCAGAAATCCAACATGTCACACTTCTTCAATAAAACTGGACTATATTAGAATGAATTTAATGTTAAATGCAGACTTCTATCTAATTCCAGCAACCTCCTAAGATGATTGTGCATGTGAACATAATCTAGACAATAATGCAATGGCAGTTTAAATAAAACTGAAAGTCTTTAGGCCCCAACTCAGAATTAAAACTCTTAGAAATCTTGTCTAATGTGTTGTTTATGCTGCCTGCCCCCATTCTTTGAAAAATGCAGGCTAGCCAAAAGTTTTTGATCCTTCTGCTATTAACAGATGGTATATGTAGCTAAGGATAAGCTGAGACTATCACTTAGACCGCAAGCAAAGGGGTGAGGGATGCTCCCCTGTGGGTACCCTTAAAAGGCCATAAGCTTGAGTAGCAAAAATGAAAAGGTCTAGTGCTGGTGTTAATTACGCAGAAACCACACAGAAAGTGCTCGCTGTCACAGAGTTGAGAGGTTGTGCATCCCTTCCAAAGATAAAAGGCATGGTATGAAAACATTTTGCAGAGGACAATGAAGTGAAGATTAGCATAATCTTTTGCAGTATCCTCAGTAAGCTATCCATGAGTGAGCTGCTTTTTTCTCATTCCTTTTGCTCTAATGTCTGGATTTAAGGAATGGCAATGTAAGAATAGGCTTTGTCCTTGAAGCCTGACAGTTGTGTTTTCCCGCCTTCATGTGATCATCTTGTTGCTAGTGTACTGCTCTTCTGGTAATCAGACAATGGAAGGAAAATGAAGTGTCAGTTCAGACAGAACCTTATCCTGGCTATGTTTTTGTCTTAATTCAGACTCTAGGTGCTCTCACACTTTCATATTTTCTCATTTCTTCTGAATCAAAAATGTAAAATCTCTTTTATAAATGTTTGGGATGAAAGTAAAAGCAAATAATGCTGGAAAAAAATCCTAAAAATAGCTGCATGAAGCCTAGAAGCAACACAATAGTATAACTCCTCTCTGCTTGGGAGGAGAGCGTCTGTGGCGGATGCCTGTTTAGCATGTTAAATTGAGCATGCTTTCATACCTACCTCAGCGAAAATGGCTCTTTAGATGCACGTCCTCTGGAGCACAATGTTTAGTTTTAGCATGGAGACTTAGACATATACATGTTTTTAACGTGACTGTCTCTAGGGCTGAAACAGTGGCTAATACTCAAGTTTGTTAGCCACTTTGATCCTGAGTGCCCTGTTTTAAGTCTTGCTACTACTGGTTAAGCTAGCACTTTGTTACTGCAGGGATAACTGGAGGATTCGGAGTGTTGGGAGGCACTATCCCCAAGATCAAAATACAAAAATAGGTCTGAGGTCAGGGAACTGTACAGACCCCCAGAAGCTTTTCAGTTTTACAGCTGGAGATAGTCTCTTAAGTATATATAAATCGTCATTAGGATTCTGACAAAGAAGTGCACGATGGGATTGCTGCAGGGCAGACTCTTTGAATCTTATTCCTGATAAAAACCACTTCTGGCTGGCTGACAGGAGACAAGGCAAGTTCAAGGAAGGCATTAAAAACATCTTAAATCTATTGATGGCAGCAGAAGTGTTGGGATGAATAGTTTGGGATTAGGATGAAAATTTCTGAGTGCAGTCAGGGCAGAGTATTTGGCTCCAGCTGGGGATTCTGGGGAGAAATATGTTTCTGAATATGGTCAGATTCAAATAATAATGCACAGGAACACTCTGAAACTTTCAGAGAGGGAATAGTTGATTTTTTTCCCCCTTCCTTCCTCCACCTGCCCCACCCATTCTCCCCAAGGAAGACCTCTGTCTGATTGAAATATCACTCTAACAGAAGGCAGGCTACCTATCAAAGAGCTCCCTAGCAAAGGCCCCAGTGAGGAAGCAGGAAGGGATTTCAGGGCATTGATGGGTACCTCTGCCCTGGTAGGAGCAGCTGCAGTGAGACATGGCACCAGGAACTCCCCATGGCTGCTTCTCTTTAGCAGAGCAGAGGAGCAATATCTTTCCACTGCCTCACATGCCCTGGGCAGCCTGGGATGATAGAGGGCAAGGCACCTTTGCATATCTGGGGCCAAAATTTCTTTGCTGAACAAGGAAAGCATGACTCCTGATTTTTGCAAATCAACAAGCAATGCAGTTCCTTCCACACAAGGGCTGAAGGGAGGCTGAGGCAGACGTGTTGTTTTTAGCCTTTTCCGGGCTGTGGCTCCATCCCAAAGACTTCGGGTGGCGTGTGGTTTTGCCACCATATTAGTGGCTGCCCAGTTAGCAGTGACATTCAGTTTCCCAAATTCTTCATCCACCACAATTATGTGAATGTTAACAGTTTTTGCACTATAAGACCAGTAATGACTAACCCCTGAACATGTAATTTCAATGTACCTATAGACCTGCTGCCCTCAGTCAAGCAAGCATGTGTTGCTCATTTTTATTTGGATTTTGCATTGATGTATGAGCACTGAATTGGTTAGAGTATCACACTTGTCCCAGATATTCATGTGTAAAGCTCTATTGCCTCTGGCCCTCCTGGAAATACTTACCTCTGTGAAACTGAAGGGAGCATCCATGCCTGCCCATGGGTCTGTGCACTGTAACAGTGGACTATGGGTAGTGTGACTGCTACAGCACAGGCTGTGGTAGCTCCTTCTGCAGGCACAAGAAAATTCTAGTGGGAAGACTTTTCATAATAATACAATAGAAATTCTGTTAATTTTCTTCCTAATTGGTGGTCAGTGGAGCAATGACTGAAAGACACGTGCTTTGTTTGAAAGACTAGAGAAACTGGTAACTGAGTATACCTGCAATGGAGCATCAGCTCATACCCCCCCAGCACTGTCCAGAGAAACGTGATTTGAAACTCCAGTAGGTTATTCCTCCTTGAGACCTTAGAGGTAATGTTTTTTTTCCCATGATACATGGACAGTGCATCAATATGATTGAAATCTAGCCTGGCATTTTGCCGAGTGCAAATTAGAATGTCTCTGTTAAAAGAAGAGTTCAGTGAGAGAGTGACAGAAGGACCTAGTGGTCAGAGTTATCCTAAGTCCTGTGCTAGCACTGAGAGTAGTTATCAGTGTTTTGTTAAAGAAAAAAAATAAATTGCAGCTTTTCTATCCAACCTAGAAATCTGCCCCAACCTAATGCAAGCAGACAGGTTCAGTGCTACCTAAAATTATTTTGCCTCGTCAGTGAACTGTGATGTTTGCCTGTTCATAAATACTGTGGACACCTTATTGTCTGCTCCACTGCCATCTGACACACAAAATTGAATCAAATACTCACAATATCCAACTTGTTGTCAGATATCAGACACTAAAATAAGCCTGCTTTCCTTTGTGTTTTAGCTATCATGTTTTGTTATGTCAGAATCTGGGATCATGTTATGTTTGATGGGTCCCCCTGAGAAAGAACCCAAGTGATCTGCGAGTCATGCTGGTTTGAGTGAGACAGCAGTTGGTGGGCAGCACATAATTGAAAGTTTGCAAGGCATTTTACCTAGCTGTCAGCACAGCTGTGGATTTGCATCATTGTTCAAAACATCAGTGAGAATTGTTACATTTAATTACATCTTATTTACAGGGGACTTGCTTCAATATTTGATTTATTGTCAAGCAATGGAACAGACTGCCTAGGTAAACAGTTGAGTCACTGTCACTGGAGGTATTTAAAAAATATTTTGGTGTGGCACTTAGGGACATGGTTTAGTGGTGGACTTAGCAGTGTTGGGTTAATGGTTGTACTCAAAGATCTTAAAGGTCTTTTCAAACCTAAACAATTCTATGATTCTATATTTGAAAGAGTGTTAACTGAGGTACAGAAAACCTGAACCTATAGAAAAACAGGAACCAGCACTTGAGAAAGGCCATTATAAATTTGTTAATAGTTATTTTCTTCTTTCAGAACTACTTCATAATAAGATTTTCTTAAAGAACTAGCAGTGATAACCACTTAAGCTTCCCACAAGTGCATGGCAATGGAGTCACTAATTAGGAAGAGAACATAGGCATGACAGCAAATATTTTGCAGCTTTCTTGATCTCTACAGAAGAAGCCAGGTGAGATTTTATTTCTGTTAAAGTTCCGTGGAAGTGTGAGGGCTTCTGTACAGAGCTAGTACAAGGACCTGTTGTATATTTAGGGTGGCAACATTTAAAAAATACACATAGGCCAGGAAGCTAAATTGCACAACAGGCTTCCAATAATGACTATCATCTTTAAAAATGCAGTCCACAGTGCTTTCCAATGCATGGCATTTTTACTAGCACCTTTTCTTGGGAACACTGCTCTTCATAAGGTGCTATAGCCAAACACAGAACCCTTCATTCCCATGGTCTGCATTCATATAGGATATATCCTGCTTTATTCACTATTATGAATATTCGCATCAGTATTTGGATTTGTTCACACAAATGTTTGTGAAAGTGGTGCTTTATTCACATAAAACCTCTTTGTGTGAAAAAAAAATGAAAGGACTCTAACAAGAACATTAACCTTTTGCTACTCAGCATTCAGTTTTATCTTGGAGAGCTGTCATTCAATAGGTGCAGGCACAATATTGCATGACTCAAGCAAATGATTATTCCCTAAAAAACTACCCAGAGAAGCAAGCTGTTCACCAACTCTCCATAGGCTCACCTGCAGCTCACTGGGAAAATTAATGGAGTTCAATGGGTTTATGGGGAATATGAAAAGCTAAATGTGTGTCTGTGTTCTCAGGATCAGGGCTGATGCACACATCCACCACTATCAGGAGCAGTTTTTTGAATTATTAATGATAAGAAAAATTGCCTAAATTAATTGGATAATTTATTTGTAATGAATAATTTGAGTAGCTCTATTCCTGAATGTCTTCCTGCCCTTGAATAAAGCAGTTTGGAGGTGCTGCCTGCCTCTTGTTTCGAATGTAGTTAAAGCTTCAATTAAGCTTGCCTACACTGAAACTTGACGTACCAGTTTCTTTCACGTATTTGTACAGACAGAGAAGCAAGTCTGTGTTTGGGTTGTACTTTTTCAGGGTTTGAAGTCTTGTTCAAAGATCTTGAAAGATTGAATGACTGAGGACATAGACTGGAATTCTGCCCTTCAGTTTATGTGCAAAATCAAAAACATGCAAAGTTTGGTAGTATCTGAGTTTCATCTGATAAGGCATACATTAAAGTATAAAAAGAAAGCCCAGAAATAGGAGACTTGTCAGTTTGAATGTTAGTTAAATAAGTACATAAGATAAACAGTTCAGTGGGGGTTATGTAGCTGAATTTTCAATCAGGATGCACAAAAGGCTGTTGCAACAGCATCTTCCATTACCAAAAACATGTAGAATTTGTTGCACAAAGTAGCACACATAGTTTACAAAGGAAAATTTACCAGTTTTAACAAATCTTTCTTTTCAAATTAAATATTATTAACCAACTCAGAGCACCAAAAATGCCCTTAACCATGAGCTCTTTTAAAAATCCAATATGCAGCAGGTTTTGACTGTTCATTTCTCTCTTAATTAGCACTGAAAAGTCTTTCTTTCAAAACTATTTATCTCATATGTGCAAACAGGTACTGTATGCGACTAAATTTAGTTAAATGTATCCTTCTTTTTAGTTTTAATTTTAAAATAACTTACAGTTGCCATTCTGTTGAATATAATTGGATGAATAGCTGCAAGTTTGTGATAGTGCCACTTAATTTCCACATGGTACAATACACTATTAAACTATTTTGCTTCATTATAGTATTAAATTTGAATTAATCGGCCCAGAAATTCAAGGCAAACTAAGCTTTTGAAAAAAGGAAAGAAACAATTGATTTGTAGGTGGACCAAAGTGCTTACTGCCTGTATCTCTACTGAAGAGAGCTGCTTCCACTGCTGGGAAAAGGTGTATCAGGGACACAGGAGACAGGAAATACAGCAGGAGCCAAATGCAGTAGGTACTAGTGCCACTGTCTGAGGACATACCAGTGACTGCCTGGAAGAATTACTCTGGAGAGTGAGACAGGGTAAAGGCGGAATTCTGACCTAATCAGGGAATAGATTTAAAAGCTATTTGGGAGGGAAGAGTTGGAAACAGAAAAGAAGGAATAGCTTTTAATGTAACTTGGAGAGTGTGTGTGTATGTGTGTATATACATACATACGTACATACAGGTATGGCAGTGAATTTGAACATTCTGGGGTTTGCAAGGTACAGCACTGCAAGGCATAGGTGTTTTGTACTTTCCTTGCACAATCTTCGCTTTTTTCTTGAGCGTGGCATTAGAAGGAGCTGACAAACCAGGACTAGGGATCCAGAGAGCTCCATGTGATATCCACATGCAGTTGGAGAGCTGTGTGTAAATCCTGAGTTAGCCAGCTGCTAAAGCTCTGTTCCTTTCTAAGGTGGCATGGACAGGCTGCTTTGCTCACTATATTGTTACACAAGGTATGAAAAGGGAGGACATGGTATACTGCTTTCTCTTCCAAAAAATGGCATGTTTTACAAGTCAGTGACCAGGAACAACAGTGAACACAAGAGATGTGGAGCTCTGAAAGGTCACAACTTAGAGGTGGGTGGAGGTGTACCTCCATGGAGACCATCAGTGAAGAACCCTCTGTGGTTACAGCCCTATTCTGTGGAACACTGAGGACTCTTTAAAATGTGGTACATAATCTTACCTACAAACAAATTGTCACAAATTAAAGTTTCCTCTTAAGGTTTTTAGGGCCTTCCACAGGATTCTGGTTTCGGTCATGAGAGAAGAGTCTTTTTTCATATCTACAGATATTGTATATGAAATTTAAGCACTACTGTTTATTGTGTTTTTTCACATGTGTAATTTATCCGGATTCTGCAGGTATACTTTTTTTTACATTTGTCCTTTGGTGTTAATGTATTTTTTGTAGAATATGTGTAAATAGATATGAGCAAACTGTGTAAAAGTTATTCAGCTACCCAGTGAACCATGTAATCTGTTGATTCATAGAGACAACAGATAATAGAGTGAGATATTTGCTTTACACTGTCTGTATAGTATCTAGGCACAGAGTCAATTTGTGTCCTGTCGGGGCATGTTGTACCACACTATATTATCACTTTGAGGATAGGCAATTTGGGTAATGAATATGTGAGCTGGTGGGGGTGGAGAAGTATCTCTGATATTATCTATAAAGTGGAAATGTTGAACCAAGGTTTTGGCTTCATCCTGGTTAATAAAAAGCACTAACATCACAGACAAGCTCTTTTGCTATCTTGGAAACAGTATTGTTAATTAGCTTCTACCTTCACCTCTATCATATCGTAAAAATGAAAACAATGCACTAAACACTGACATTTTCTTTGTACAGCAGGTATGAGTAAAATATGCCATCCCTGTGGAAAAACACAAAAATTAAATGGAAGTAAATGAGCATTTTGAGAGCAGTTGAAAGAAAATTGTTGCTATTTGTTATGCTTGATCCAGGGATCTGTTTGACCAGGTTGTGGTTATGCTCAGCTACTGCAACAGCCCATCACTGAACCTCTGTTCCAGCAGCTCCCAACAGCCCTGGGCTAGACAGCTGTGCAAATGAGCAGGAGGTGCAGAGTAATGACAAACAGGCCACCCTCTGTCCACTCTCCAGAATATGTTTCACAGCATCAGATTTTTCTCCTCTTGTTAATCCTTCTCTTAACAGATGATCGTGCAAGCTGTTGACATTTGCATGACTTTTCCAGGAAAGTATCCCCAGAATCCTGACAGGTCTTTACAAAAAAGAATTTGTGGAAGAGAGATGTTCCAGGTCTGAACTTCTTCCTCTACTTCAGACATCTTCCCTGATATGCTTGACAGTATGTTGTGCCATGCAGGAAAATCTGTACTTAGGCTCTATGTCAAGTGTCAGAATGGGTTTAACTGTGTTACTCCAGACCTCTGCCCTGAATAATTTGCCCTTTTAGTATAGAAATACAGGTTAATAGACTTAAATTGCTTCCCTCTGGTACCAGTATAACTGAGCTTGGTTGAAGATGGCACCAGTATTGCTATGCAGTCAAGGTAGCAGGTGAGTCTCACAGTCAAATATACAGGTGATCCAAATAAACCCACTAAACTGTATCCCATGTAATGGGAGTAGCTAGACTCTGTCAAGCTGAAATTAGCTCCATCCACTTAGCTTTTCCCCATTTTCTGATCCTGCCATCATCACCTGGAGTCATTGCTGAGATCTGAAGCCTGCAGAGGGGAGTGGGAACGAGCTATCCACCCACACTGTGGGTGACTGTCACATCAAGGAAAACTCCATACTTCAGATATGAAGCCAAAAAACAAAAGCTTAAAAATTGATAAGATGGGTGAAACATATTAAAATATTTTTTCTTTCCTCACTAATGGTTGGTGATTTGTCCATAAGCAATCATTTCACTCACATCTCACTCAGGCCTCCTGGTAAGGTCTGCTTCTGACAACTTGGTTGGTTTCACTTTGAGAAAATTTGTCTGGACTTAAATACAAATTTTACTTGAATAAATAAAGACTGCAGGCAGTCCCAGAACCTCTCTTCCCTTCATTCCCACACCTACCACATGCACCCAGGCTACTTTAGCACCTTACTTTTCAGGTAAGGCTGGCCAGCTTGCCCCTGTGTCCCGGCCAGAGAACGACCCCTCTGAAGGTAGCTGGGCTGACCCAAGCAAGCACTTCTCTCTTTCTACGTGTCTGCAAAGTGCCACAGCCACCTGGGCCGTGATGGGCAGTCACAGAAAAAGAAAGCCATGTGGTAAAAGCAATGCTTAGTCATGATTCCTGCAGAGGTACAGAAGTGGGGATTTTTCCTCTAAGTAATGCTCTTTATTGTCTGTGCTGAGGAGCCCCAGTGAAGAAAAAGGTCAGCATTTTGATATGCATTATAAAAAGACAACAAAATCCAGGCTGTGTCTGTGTAGGGGCCAGTTAGTGTTTGTGACACTCAGCAGGAGTTTTTCCCAAGACATCTCTCAGCCATGGGTGCCAGGTGAGTTCAGCTTCTTTTATGCCTTAGAGTAGAATACACCTTGGAACAGAGCATGCAAAAAGGCAGCTTTTGATTGCATTAGAAATGTTAATTCTCAATTTTTAGCTGCTTATAAAGCACACTTCCTCTGCAATACCTCATGCTGTTAGTTATTGCTAAAACATCTCTGGGAATGGCTTGGAGATATGTTTGTTCTCAGATCCTGGTAATCTGTTGCAATTTGATACTGTACCTCCAGCTCCAAGCACAATGAGGCAACTTGATTCTCATTCCTCAGCCACATAGCTTAATGCAAGCAGGGTCAGGGTGAGCTTTTAATGGGACTGGATCACCTCCCTGATGGGAACCAGTCTTTCGCTACTCAACTGCTGTTCCCCATCCCCAGCAATCTCAGCATCTGCAGCGGATGTTTTGGGCCCAGTTGGAGTAGTTCTGTCAAGGCTTTCATTTAGGCCAGGAAACAACCCCTGAGTTGTCCTGAGTTCTGCTTGGGTTGGGGCCAACATGTTCAAGCATTGTGCATGGAATAAATAAAATAGACTAGAGAAAGTTTATTACGCTTACTTAGGCTCATCTCTTTCTTGAAAGCAAAAGATGGAGGAGATGAAGGACTGTGTATCTAATTTTTAATTGCACAAATTTTACTGTGGAAATTTTGCCCTGACTATGGAGGACCTTCTCCTGATGGGGATTGAAACAGAACCCACTGTGCTCTCTGCTTCCTGTTTGGGAAGTTGTTGCTGCTTTACTTGCTATTCCAGAAAAGCCTAACAGAATGGTGAATTCCCCTGCCATCCCAGTACACAGATCTCGTGTGTATGGTATACACAAGAACATTCTGAAAGAGAAGTTAGAAAATGTCATGTGTACTGTGTACTATAAAAATTTCAGTTTATCTTGCATGTATTTTTAATGGCAGCCACTTTCCAGCTTCCTTTTGTTAGATACAAACAGCAGACTTGTTCTTGAAGTAAACACTGTTTTAGTCTTCTGGTTTTTCCCTTTTATTTCATTTCAGTTTAGTTTAGTTTAGAGCTTCTGCCTGAGCAGCCAGGGAATATATATAATAGGGCATGAATACATTCTTATAAGTATTAGAGCAAGTATGGAAACACAGAGCCCTTAGTGACCTTGCTAGTCCTCTGCTGATCACTTGTGTTTGTTGTTGTAGGAAGGCAAACATAAGTATAGAAGTGTTATTGAACAGAAAACCCTTCAAAAATTTCACCAGTCTTTTGTATTCAAGTCGCAGAGCAATAGGGGGCCGCCCTGCTCAGAAAGCATACTTATGTGAGTATTAAGAACTGGCTGAGATAAGAAGTAAAGCTTAAGAGACCTTCATCATTAGCTGCTAGTGGTGGAGATTAGTGATCCTACTACAGGATTACAGATGGAAAGAGTGCTAGTGTTGGTTAATTGTTCATTAATGCTTGTAAAATAAGATAGCACGTAAAACTTGCTATTGTCTGCTCTCTCAAAGTAAAGCAAAATTGGATCTGCTTGTCAATAGCTGTATTGATGTTAACAGGAACATATTTAACAGATCATTTTACAGTGTAAACTACTATCCAGCTCTTTCAACATTTAGTTAGACCCTATTATCTTAATAAGAAATAATTTATGTTTTAAATAATCTGTTCTCTATGCATGCACATTTTATCCTTTTAATTAGCAATGCCTTCACCAGGGTGCTTTTAATATTTCAGAGTTTGCATATGAATCTCAGGTGGAACATCACCTCCCTCTAGCCTCACGGATTTATTTTATTTACAATCATTTTAAATTGCCACACTTTCCGACCAGTGCTTTTCTGTACTATTAGGGAATGGCAACCACAGTCCAGGCAGCAGAATCCCTCTTCCAGGTGCAGCCCAGGATTATGCAAACTTCTACCAGCAAAAACCTGTGAGCACTATGTGCATCAAGGAGGATGAACCACGGCTTTGACTCTGTCTCCTTAGGGGACTGCCCTGCCACCTGCAGCAAGGCTGTGTTTGCTGCTAAGGGCTTACACTTGTCCTCTGTCCTGGTGGGATGCTTAGTCCAGGCTGCAAACGAGAGCTCCTCAGGCTTGTACCCGAGGTGAAGCGGTGCTGTGGTGGCTGTGTCTCATTGTAGACGTGCCTGTTCTGCTGCCAGCCAGCCGGTGCTGGGCCCTGACTCTTCCAGCAGGGAAGGAGTGCAGGCAGCCCCTCTGCCCCAGCGAGGGCCCAGCTCCCTCCCGTTCCTCCCCCTGCCCCAAGCACTGCTCCTCTGCAGAAGCTGTTGCTGCGTGTCCAGCGCAGGCACCTGCGGGACACACGTGTGTGCTGCACTGGCCGGAGTGGGACTGCTGCTCCTGGCAGCCAGGATATTTTCCTCCCACAGCCAAGTGGGTCCACAAGGTTTCTGCAAAGTGCACTGTGACAAAAAATGGTCTTTTGACAAGGACATACTTGAAAAGAAAAATGAGATCCTCCCTTTCTATTAATATAAAATTAACTTCAAATAAAATATTAATCGTGTATTTTAAAAAATATTTAAAAAAAATGTTTTCCATGAGATGCATTTGAAGCATTAGTGTTTTCACAAAAAAAAAAAAAAATTCACAGGAAGAAATCTCAGCTGTTCAGGAAATAAAAGTACATGTTTTGAAGGCATGTGTTTTAAAGGCAGAAGAAAACTCTGAACCTTACAGGTTACTTCCCAGTAGTTGCTTGAGCATGAACATAGAAGTCTCTGTATCTTCACAGCAAACACACCCTGGGAAACTTCGTGACACCCTCACCAGATTTTCCTGTGTATCTTTACATCTTATAGTTGAAGATAATGGTTAAAACCATTGTTGAAGATTATTTGTTCTGCCCTGATCTTGGCTGACTTATTGGTCCCTTGGCAGCAGTCAGAGGAGCCTGAAGGGTGGCTTTAGCCTGAGCCAGATGCCACTGGCCCTGAGGGACTGATGCAGCATCCGGACCCTGAGAGGGCGCTGAGAAGTCCTGGCCGGGTCCCTTGCAGGCAGCAGGAGAGGTGCCTGGCAGTGTGAAAAGCTGCCATGCTCTGCTAACTGGTCTGAGAGGGGCTGCATGTGTGGCAGAACAAATGCAAACACTTCTGCTGAGTGCCACTAACCTATCTGCCCCAAAATGTCATCAGCTGACGTCAGAGACCACATGAACCATCGTACTGGGGCTCCAGTGGAGGGGTCACTCATGGCTTCCCATTGCCTGTCACCTGCAGCCTTGTCCTGCAGGGCAAACAGGGGCTGAACTCCAGACCTGTGTCTTGCCCCCTGGAGAAATTTGAATGCAACAACCTCTCTGTCGGTGGATGGGAAGTGATAGCTCTGGTTAATTGCCTCAAAAGTGTTAACCAACAGCTCATTAGTCTTAGAGATACAAACTTGATAACCCTTTTTATGTGGCATGGAATGAGACGTGCATAAATAATTGCATGCTGAGACCTGCCACTGAGAGACATAAGATGTTGGTTTAACACAAAGAAAAACAAAACCTGACTGAAATATTTGGGAAGATGAGAAAGATTCAAGTCACAACCTCAGTTTGCAACACAAACTCAAGCCCAGCCTTTCTGTAATGACTGTTTTCATAGGAGTAACAAATAATAGCTAAGTTGTCCGTGCTGAGACTTAACCCCAGCACAGAAAACCACCGTGCTCTTAATTTAGTACCTAAAGAGAGTGCTTGTAATAAATGTTGGAGCTTTCCTTACTGTTCATTGAGCTTCCCTCTATTACAGTTTTAGGGTGCTTCTTCAATCACTGCAGCTGTAAATTACTTTCTTAAGCAAACTGCCTTAGATCAGATTTGGGCAGAACCTCTGGGTCTGACAGTAACTTCAGACCATTCAGCAGTAGCATGACAGGCAAGGAAAAATTAAAAAAAAATCATTACTGTGGCTTTGTTATATTGATGGCAAGTTATGGATTTGGAGCACATCCCTCCTGTGGTATCAAGAGATGGGTAAATAGGATACACCACTGCATGGTAGCTGTGGCTTAAAATCAAAGCATAAACAGCTGGACAAATGTGCATTGTAGACAGATAATCTAAGGAAAGCAGAGTGCTACATGAACACGTCCAACTTGGGAACACGGCAAGGTACTTTCATTTGAATTTGAAGTGTACATTAAAATGTCATTATATGCAAGCACTGGGACTACAGCCCTTATATAGAAGCACTGGGATTGCAAATTATTAGAAAGGAGAAAAAAAAAAAAGATTAATTCCTGGTAGAAATTTTCTAAACAGCTGCAGCTAACATAAAAAAATAGGTGCTAGAGTAACTGTGTGATGCTGGTAGAGACCTTCAGGAAGAAACTCTTTGTCTGTACCAAAAATAAGTGAACAACGAAGCCCCTCTGTGGCTAGATGAGAGAAAGCGTCTGAAGAGGGGTCTTGCCATTCATTCTACCTCATTACAGGTATCTGACTGATAGCAAAGCTGCATCTCAGTGCAGCAGCTCATTAGTAAGAGAAGACTCTGACATTAGTTCAGATGTTGATCGATGTGACTGGTAGTGTGAAGTCAGGATTTTGTTGTCAGATGGAGCTTTATCATCTGCATTGCAGCCTGGTGTTTTATAGTGGAGAATCAGTATAGGAAGAGCGTGTTAAACTGTTTGGGGGTTTAATACCTACCCAGCCATTTTCTTAAGTTGCGGCTTCCTTTACCTACTATGTCATAACAGGCCAGGTGGAAAGATCATGAAAAGGCAAAGCACATTTTCAGGGCTGCCTCCTAGAGCCCAGGCCCTGCTCAACACCATGTGTTGTGTGACATGACAGAGACACAAAGTTAGATCATGGCGCTGCCTGAAGTGCCAAAAATGTGCCCACATGTCCATGCAGCCTGTGTCAGCCCCGCTCTCTGGTGGGACTAATATTGCTGTTATTATCCAGTCTTTTGACCTAATGCCTCATGACAGAAGGGAAAAGTCTTGTGTATCTGTGTTCTATTGGAGCATTAATGGCAATATGCAATTGTTCAGCATTAAAAGCCTATCAAGCATGATGTGGCCTTCCAGAGGGCTTTGTCCTTAGCGTGCTCTGGAGCGCCCTGCCCGTGAGCAGCTCTGCTCCCCCCACTCACAGTGCTCTCCATGGCTGCTCTGGGGGAACATGCCATCTGACTTTATGCAATGTTTCCCTTGGCAGGATCTTTTTCCAGCTCGCCCGTTCTAAACAGTTGATGGTTTCCTGCACCCCTTCAGACCTACACTTCAGTTTCTTGTATGCTACAATCGAGCTCCCTCTTCTTAACTTGTTATGAGCCAGCACATGATGGGTGAGCCCCTAGCATGCCTTGAGGTATATCAAGAGGAATGGAGAAGTAAAGACAGCAGATCTACTTCAGCAAATTACCAGCAAAAGCAGGCTCTGTTGAGGAAGTTCTTTTGAATGTCATCGTTTTAACTGTTCACTATGGAGTAGTTCTTGAATGGCATTTATATTTAAGTCACTTTATTATGTTATTCCAGCCATGTGAAGATGTACTATGAATTTACCAGCTCAGGCACAAAATCTATTCACCCATCCTTTTCCAAGGTGATGATAATGGACCTCCTCCCTTTTTCTCCTTCTTCCCTCAAATTATTATTATTATATTTTGCCTGCTTATCAAAACAAATCACTCATGTTGGGTAAATAAAAATTTGTAAGGTTGCAGTAGGCAGAATGACACAGTTGTTGGTTTGGGGTTTTTTTTACATTTTTTTGCCATTGTTCTCTGCAGAAGATTTCATGCTCCTTGCTTAATTTTTGTATGGCAACCATCTTACTGAATTTTGACACGTCATTCTGATGCAACCTTGTCGATGCAACATCATTTTTCTTCTATGGAGAATTCTGACATTATTTTCTGTTTTTTTAAATGAAACAAAAAAGGTAAACAAAAGGTATGCTTTAGATCAAATTTTTATTTTTGTGCCCCTAGTTTCAAAGTTCTTCCTCAGGTTTTTGCTCTCTGGAAATTTTAACCATATAAAGCTGTTCCAAATGGCATTTCATGGTGGTGTTTATACACAGACCACCATGTTGGTGCTGGGCACTGATGGTGGCCTGGGCTAAAAGGACCAAACTCTGCCTGAGAGAAAAGACCGATGGCAGCTGGACAGGGTACGTCCTGCTCTTGGCCTCCTCAGGCCTTTAGGTACGTCAGGATCAACAAAAAGTATTTAACCATTTAACCACTGCCCACTTGAGCTGCAGCATGTGAGGGGGCTCTCTTTCACTGACATGCTTCAAAAGGAGCAGCATGAAACCTTATTTACTGCCAGCATTTTTGGGTGTCCTATGAGCCACCCATCCTACAGCTTTTTCTGCAGGAAGAATTTTTCTCCCCTTTGAGAAACAGCTTACTGCAATAGACCTTATTCCAACATTTGCCCCAAAGCAAGGACTCACTTGTGCATTTTGCAAATGTGTTGTTTTGGGCACCTTACCTGTTTCTTTTCTATTCAAAAATCAATATGACACTTGCAAAGCAGCTCTTCTCCCCACCTCCATGCCACCTGTGTTGTCAGAGATGCTGAAAATAAAAAAAAAAGTAATCAGTTATTTTAAGCCAAAGCTTAAAAGGCTATTAATTCAATGGGATAAACTGCAGTTAAGAAACTTTTATCAAGCAAGCTGGGTTAGGTGGTTAAAAGAAAGAAAAAAACCTCTAGAAAACATACAGTAGGTAGCAGTTTATGTGTCAAGAAAACTGAGAGAAATTTTGACACTCTGATGTCTAGCAGATAGCACTTAAATCATTTTTCTCCAAACTTCAGTCATAAAACTTCAAAGAGTTTTAGCCATAATACAAATTTTTAGACTAAGAAGCGGTGTTTGAAGTTATTTTATAGGATTTTGCTGTAAGGGCTCCAATTGATTTGTAGTAAGATAAAAGAAGAAAACTTTATTTTCGAAGCTTTGTCGGAAAAAGCTTAGCTTCCATTGGCCGTTTTGCCAATATGCCTGGAGGGGATGATGATGTCGACACGGATATTATATGCCTATACGAACTGAACTGAGTTTACACCTCCTGCTGTTTGTGTTATGGTTAAAATCTGTCACAAAACTGGCAGTGATTTATTAAATGTTTAATGAAGTAAGACAAAAACTTCAAGAACTACAAACAGAAAAGTAGAACATCACATTAAAGTATAATAATATAGGTTACACTTCTGATTTTTTCATATTTCTTTTGCTAAAAATGTGAAAAACACAATTAGAAATCAAGGCAGTATCAAAAGATTATGGGGTGTCACAGATCAGTCTACCAAAGGTTGTGCTTTGCTTGTTCACTTTTTTCTTTCTAAACAGAGGAATGAAAAAAAGAATATGAAATAACAGTACGCTCACAAAAAAAACAACAAACCGACACAAAGCAAAACTCAAGCCAGCATACAGAGTATCAAGTCTCAGCCACAGAAAATTTTCCCTGCTTTCAGAAGAGCAATAATAGATGTGACTCAGTGCTATTTTACTATTGCTTCATGTCCCAGTTAGAAGAATATTCTGCTCCACACCACACATTTTAAGGATGCTTTTCTAATAAATTATTTTTAATTTTAACTAATGAACTTAATTGCAATTGTTATTTATGTAAAAAAGTAATTGTTGAATTTATGTTATTTTCCAATAGCTTTCAGAAATTATCATTACTCTTGATACAATTTTATGTTTTCCACGTTATAATAAAAGACAGTATTTGTCCAAGCCTCCCGCCCATCAGTGCGGGTGACAGTTAAAGCTCAGTAAGTGTACTCCTGCACCTTTTGGCAGAGATTATTTACATTTCTTTGTATAACAGAGACTAAGTCTATACTTTAGGTTTAACTATTTTTTATTGTAAAATATAATTCCTGTTATTTGACTTGCTTGATTATTTATGTACATCCTGAACTAAAAATTCATTAAACATTAAGCAGGAGGGGGTTTAAGAGTACAAATTCATGTTTATTCTGTTACTTAACTCAAAGGACATCAGCCATCAATGCTCTAACCAGAGGGTTAGAGTTGCTCCATAGGCTTCCTCCTCCTGGTTCTCTCTTTTCCTCAGCAACATTTTCAAATCCAACATTTTCTGTCTCTGGGAAAGCCAGCAGAGCAGCAGAAAGCGGAACTGCTTTCCAAGCCCACCTTGTGGTCTGCTTTCCAGAAGGGTTTGTCCTGGTCTGTTCCAGTGGCACCTTTCAGACCTCCAGGGTACCAGGGTAACCCCTGGCCAGCTGGCCCTGACAGAGCCAAGCAGCCAGCTCTGAGTCACTTGCTTTGCATTCCTGTGCACCACAGAGCGGAACATTAATTTGTTAAATAAAGAAGGTTTTCCCACAGTGGAGATAAGCACAACAGCCAATGTCATTGACAGACCCCTCCTATCATGAATGACTCAACCTTTTTCCCCTTCTCACCCTTCGCAGCAGCCCAGGATTCAGCTCTGTATGCAGGAGTTTTGGCTCTGCTGCTCTATTGAAAGTCCCAGGTTTTAAACTGCATTTTTTGTCTCCTTTGGCATATTGGTAAGCCAAATTAATACCAACAAACCCAGAAATTTCAATAATAACAACAGTAACAACAACAATGATAACAATAACAACAACAACAACAACAACAATAATAATAATAGAATCCCCCCAAAATAAATTGCAATAGGCAATCCTTTAATTCTTCTACTGCTGCTGCTTGTTCCCTGCTTGTTGGGTAAAGGGCTGGGTGGCATTTTGCCTACAGGTGCTCAGCAGCCTGAGGGTAGTCACAGAGGAGAACCATGTTTTGAGCTACTGATCAGGTAAATTTAGATGTGGGAAGAAAAGGGTTGTAGTTCATTTTTGCCCTCACTACTGGATGTCACTGCCTGTGGCTAGGGCAGAAATATTCAAGGTTGCCATAATGCAGCACACCAAGAATAAAGGTGAATGACATTGGAGATATCCTTAATCCCTGGCCTTACATAAACTAATCTGCTGGGATTTTTAAACAGGTATATTATTTCAGCTAGTTTTAATCAAGTGAGTCTCATAGTCCCTGTAATATATAAATGATCACAAAATAACTTATACTTCCTTTTTTTTTCTATTTTGCTTAAAGAGCAAGACATAAATACTAGCTGCATATTTTTTGCTATCAAGTCTGATTTTTTTCAGCCAGCTATGTATTGTCAGAGGTTTTCCAGCACATAAAACAGGTCCATGGCAATTGGCTCCAGGTGACTATTCTTTCTATTTTTTTTTTCCCCACACGTGGTTGTGGTATATCAGGTTGCTCATTTTCCCAGTTCCAGTCCCATATTTCTGTCAAGCAAGCTACACCTGTCTCTCTGGGACTTTCCTTAAGGGGCCCTGGAAAGAAGTGCAGTTCTTCACACTTTATTTCCATAATTTAAATGGATTTTAAAAAATATTGATAAATGCTTCCTTTGCTTCCTCTGGTCTAAGCATTTGAAAAAATATATTTGTTTGTCAAAGCTAAGGAGCATCAGTATGCAAGAGGATTTCTGGACCCCTCATGGGCAGCAGGGATTTGCAGAAGGTAGTGCCAACTTCTTGTTTCTGAGCTTTTGGGCTGTTCATTTTGTAACCCTGGAAATCTCCAGACTACAACAGAAAATAAAAACTATCTTCAATTTGTCTTCATAGAAATGTCTCATAGAAATCAACATGGAGAGTCTTATATTCCTCTTGTAAAAGAAAAATGTGACACCTGCTTCTATTAAAAATGTACATCCTTAGGAAAAAAAAAAAAAAAAAAGCTGAAGGACAAGCTTGACCCAGGGGCAGGCAGTTCTGTGTGCTGAGAGGTGGTGGAAACCCTTAACCCCAGCCTGGTCTGACAGCCGGAGTGCTGTGTTTATGGCCGTGCCTTAAAATACGGACTTGAAATTAGACTGGGCAACTTATAGTAGTTATTTTGGCGGATGAAGGGTGCGGTGTGCTCCCGGCACAGCTGCGCGGTGCTGGCTCCAGCCGCTTCCAGCCCGGCTCCCTGCCCTCCGCCCGCCGGCGCCGAGCGCGCAAACCCTCCCGGCCGGGCTGGCCATGCAAGTGCGGCGCTCCTTGCCTCCGGTTAATCCATGGGACATCTAGCGGTGGGCTCCCAAACAGCACCGGCACCCCGGAGACCCGGCACCCCGGGGACCCGGCACCCCCCGCCGCCGCGGGGCTCCCCGGGCTGCGCAGGATGGCCCCGGGCTGGGGCACGGCTCGGTGACCGCTCCGGGCACGGGGGATCAAACCTCAGCATCTGTCGGGCTGGACTCCTCGGCACTGCTCTCCTCCTCCTCGCAAGGAAGTGGGGTGGCAGCTTGGATGCACAGGTGAGCTACCAAAAATGCAAACAGGCGTCTCTTCTGCCCAGGCACTGATACAGCCTCCAAAATTACAGGGGATGAAGGCACGCGGCGTGTTGTTGGGGGGTCTCATAAGGTGGAAAATAACATCAGGAACATTTGAAAGAACACTAAAAATATATGTGATGTTAAAAAAAAAAAAAGGTCATTGGGGGATTTGGACTTTAAGCTGAGAATTTTCTTTAGGAGGATTTGTTCGGAGAGCAGTTATTTTACTGGGTTCTTTATGGAAAGCAAGTTCCACCACTAATGTATGTACGTGACAAACAACAGGCACTTTGATAGTATCCTATCTGGCCTGTTAATGACTTCAGTCCTGCTTTTATAGTCTATACTTCAGGCATTCATTTTTAAGGAACATAAAATTATAATGGGACAGGAAATAGTATAGCTTTCCTATCCATGTAACCCTTTAGAAATTTCAAATAGGAGTATACTTACTTAAACTACTCTGCAAGGAGGACCTCCACTGCTCCAGCCTGCATTTCTTGTGTATCTCCAGCTTCTAGTCACTCTGAGCTTCAGATGTGCAAGGTGTTCAGTCCCAGTCTATCTTTATAAAATAACAGCAAACTTATCCCTCGGCATTCAGCTTTGCTCAAAATTCAGTTCCTGAAAATAGCTCCTGTTTATTGGAAATGGATTTCCTAAATCTACAGAATCACACTTCTCCCCTTGATTTTTGTATAACTATAGACTGGAGAGCCCTGTTGGTCGGAGCACGGTGCCAATAATGCCCAGGTCACAGGTTTGATACCCGTATGGGCCATTCACAAGGGTTGGACTTGATGGTCCTTCTGGGTTCCTTCCAACTCAGATTATTCTGTGATTCTGTGTCCATTAGCAGGTTAATGAGGTAGCAACGATTTAAATTCTAAAGGTTGTAATAGATTCGTTTCAGCATGAGTGTTAAAATCTCATCTCTCTATGCCAGGATACCCAAGTGCACCATGCTAATTATCGCTAAAAGAGCTGGCCTGTGTCAAACAGACAATTCCTCCAACAGAACAGCTTTCCTCTGGGAGTTGTTGGGGCATGTTGGCCACATGCAGCCCCAAAAGCTGAGCTCAGCAGAGGCAGACCCAGAGACAGACCTGGCTGGGCTGTGGGATCCCAGAGCTGACTCCTTCGAAATGGATGCTGATTTGGAAAGAGATACATTCCATGAATCTTTAAATGAAGAGATTCAGAGTACTCTTTCCTTCAGGAAAACTGTAGGACATTTGCTGCCCTCCCTGATAAGGGGTGTAGCTACATTATTTTACTTTGTAGGCCTGGTAAAGAGTTATACCTCTGTGTGGTATTATGCCACAATCTGAAGAGGGAGCTACTGAAGGGTATTACTGACAAAAAGAGGATGGCCTTGGAAAAGACACAAGGTGGCTTCCCACACACTAACATTGTGCAGAGGCTGTCTCCTGCAGGATTTGCTTCTGAACCTCCCTCTGTTAGCTCCCTGGCTGTCACTGCACCCTGCTCTGCAGAGCACTCACTTCTGCACAGGAACCTGCATCTCCTGTGCTGGCATCACCCTTGAGGACCTTCACTGCTGTCTGTGGGTTGAAGGGCTTCATAGCGCTCCTTGCCCGAGCCACAGGTAGAAAGGTACACCCTTTTTCCCCACATCAGTGCTGGCAAACTGTTTGCACCCAGAAAGATTTGGACTGGCACAAGAAAATAGGATTTTTATAAAAATTAGCATCCTCTCCCAAAAAGATTTGCCCCATAACAAATATTCTTACTGGGTATGCATACTGTAAAGTACTGTTATACTGTTATACTGTGAATATAAATACTTACATTCACATCTTTATTTTCACCCCTGCTGGAAAAACCCCCTAAGCCTTCCATGTGCTAAGGGAGGAAGAGCAAAGGCATAAACCAGTCCCAAAACTATGCAAAAACATTTTGTGACCCTCCCACCATCACCCAGGTGGCACTCAGAGCCAGCACACACCTACTCAGGCACATCCTGGACCACAGCTCTGCTCCACCTCTGACAAGGCACATACATCCAGCCCAAAATGCGTAAGGACGTCTCCATCAGTTTAATTAAACTTCAGTTAATGCAATAACACAGAAGGGTTCATTCCTCTGCAGTTACAGATATTGATAACAAATTCTGAAACCTCAGATGCTTTCACAGTGTATAACTGTCTATTTCCAGCCAGCTGTAGTTACAATCCTGGTAACAATGTCAGACCCACAGGCAGAAAACATTGACTGATAATTTAAGTCAATATACATGACATTAAAGAAGGTATTGGATAGATTTTCTAAGGGAAGCAGTGAGCTTTTCACATTTGTTTGGGGTTCTGGTTAATCTTATGTTTTCCCTGAATTCAGGGCATCAGTTTGAAATGCCATAACTTGTAATAAACATATTATACAGTGCCTTGAAAACTTACACAAGATGCGCGTTTCTATGAGGAGTATTTTGTTCCTCTTGTAGGCTTTTATCTGGCTAAATCTGCTCAATATATTAATTAAATATAAACTTCAAAGCTGATTTTGCAGTGTTCATCGACCGACAATAGCTGATGCTCAAGTATCCTCTCTTAAATGCATTGTTCTTGTTCCTTTGTAGTACCATACACAATCAAAAGGGATTCATAACTAATCTTAATATTATCTCTAATACATTTGTGTCTAATTAATTTATCTAGTTATCATTTGTTTTAAACAATTCATGTTTAAAATCACAACTTCCCTCCTATGAAATCCAGCTGGAAACGCTGTCCTTTGGGGAGTTACACAGTCCAAGACTGCATTTCTCCCTTTTTATTGGGTAGATAATTGCTCACTGTCTCCATAAGCTGTCGGACCTGCAGTGTGTTTCAGAGGTAAAGCTCATCTCCTATCCACAGCTCATTCAAATCAGCCCAGAGCACCCATGCAGCTAGCCCTTGTTCCCACATCTTTGTGATGGAACTGCCCCATCCAGTCATGGTTGTCTTTGATGTCCCTCCACTCTCAAAAGGAAAAGAGAGCTGCCTCAAGGAAGTTCCTTCAGGAACTGGACACAGGCTGTTGGGAAGAGGACAGCAGTGCTGAGCAGGTTCAGTGCTGTGTCTCCCAGGTAGATTGCACGTTAGCCACAGAGCTGGGTATTGCACAGCCACCTCTGTGAAGGACTGTGCATGTGATGGAGCATGGCAGGCTGACTGCATGCAGGCAGCTGGAACTCCCACAACTTCCTAAAGACCTGTGATCAGAAGGGATGAAAATCCCACCAGGACAGGTGGGAGGAACTTCATAGGGTCTCTCTGTCTCCATTGACAAGGGAACTTCAATTGCTATTTTAGACCAAGTGTTACAAGGGTGGGAGCTAGCAGAGAGCCAGCTCTTCTGCAGTAATTGCCTGCACCCATGCTCAAACTCTCAGTAAATGCAAAGTACCTTACTCCTCAGAGGAAGTTCACCTTGCATGTACCACAGTAAGAACTTGTACACATGCAATTACTGCCGCTGCACTGTAAAATTATCCCCTATCTGTCTCTTGGTATCTTATTCAGGTACCCATACCTTTAATCTTGGTGTCTCCTGGCTCCCAGTTTTGCTAATACACCGCCTCTTTTGCCTGCCACAGTTCACTGAGGCTCTGTACAGGTGTTAGATCCACCTGCATGAACAGCCTGAGGCTTCAGTCTTATCAAGTACAGAAAAACCTGATCCCTGCCTTTGCAATCCTCCACTCTAAATTCCTGCTGACAGTCACCTGGTCTCTTAACTTCCAGTTACAGGTTGGAACTAAAGCCTACTGATGCTGTGGGAGTCCTTCCATTGATTTCCACGAGCTCTGGATCACTGTTTCCTGTCAGCCACATATGTAGACAAATATCTGAACACCTAAGTAGTTCAGACAATCAGAGTACTATTGCATTTATAGATGCATTAAAAAGAAAGACATTGAGAGAAATTATTTATTCTAATTCACGATTAAAAACAAACCAATGCCTTGTATGCAATTGGAAAGAGCTCAGAAGACATCTGTTTACCAATATTCTCCTGGTGACATCAGCTCCACAGAAATAACTAAATCACCTTCACATTCCTTTCGGTGAAGCCATTAAGCCTAGAAACATGCTGGTTTGGGCAATACAGAAATCAAAGCAGTAGCACAGCAGAGAAGATCTGAGTTAAAGAACAAAAATCCACAGGCTGCTTCAAATATCAACAAGGAACCCTGAAATTTTCTATCAATTTCTTTTCATGGCCTTGTGACATTTTCAACTAAAAACTATATTGCTTAACATCAAGGCACTTTGAGAGAGCTTCAGTTGGAAAAGGTAATTTTTGAGTGAGACTCAGTAGAAAAAGGTAATTTTTCAGAGAGGTTCACTGGAAAAAGGTAATTTCAGAACCAATTGCTGCATTCTTTTGCTGTTATTTTGTCTCTTTTCTAAGTAGCCCTAATGTCATTCATGGGCACACTATGTCAATACATCAGTACTGGCTAAGTCGTTTGTGCAAAGTAAGTTTACAGAAACTGTAGCTTTAGGCTATGTTATTCCAGGACTGTGAAGATCAAACAATGCAATTTCACTTGGAAGTTTCATCAATTTTGCATCAATGTTGATGCCAGAGCAGGAGACCTGCTCACAGAATCATAATTTCATCCTGCTAAAACTTTTGTTTTTGATAGAGAATCTAATTTCATATGATAGGTTATGCAGTAATACCATGTATTCATAATACCAGTCTACCAGAGCCATATTGCTTTGCTATAAATTGAGGCAAAGGTAGAGAGGAATTTTTAATAGCTGATCTGAACCACATCAATTTATACTGGTTTGGGATATGAAGGGCAAAAACCCCAGTTTTTGAATGCAGGTGTTATTATGTGTTATTTGTACAAGTGGAAGAACAAGAACAACAGAAAGCCCAGAGCTTTCATCTGCTTATTTTCTGAAAGCTTTGGAAAGGGAGTAATGTATTTCAGCTTTAATGGCTTGAAATAAAAATCTCTGAAAATTATTAGGCCCCTCATACATGTATCCTTTGATTGTAGCTCTACAGAGACACGAAGCAAGTCTTGCCATGAGAGACACAAAAGTTGATGTGCACATGAAGAAATAATAAAAAGCCTCACATTTTAAAGTAAAATAGCAAGAATGACAGTCAAAGAGTTAAGTCCACCCTATCTGTTATGCCTGCATATACGCTGAATATCAGATTTTCATTCATTTCTTATTTGCTACCTAAATAGTCAGAAGAGAGTATCCAGTGTTCAGCATGTGGTCTGGGCATTGTGCTGGGATCCTGCATGGAACAGCCACCTTCGGCACCTCTGTAGGGAGATTTGATGTGGCAGGAACATGCTAACCCAAAGGACAGGGATTTTCTTCAGCTTTAAACTGATTGTCTTTCCAAACCTCTGTATTGGCCTCCTGCAGAAACAGGCACAGGTACATCCCTGAACTCAGCAGCCCCACACAAGGCAGCAAACCACTCACTCCTTGGTGAGGACCCTTTCAGAACTGGGCTGAGAGGGATAAATACACTCCAAAGCCCCACACTTCATTTAGAAATTATTGGTTCTATATCTGCTATTAGGTTCATACACAGTTGTGGCAGTGGTTTCCTGAAAGCACACAAACACAGGCTTCCTCACACAGGAAGCTATCAGGATACAGTATTGTAGTAGTTCAAACCCATTTTTGGAAGTTCAGACTAGCTAAAGGCCATATTCATTAAAAAGTTATGTAGCATTTATAGATTTCTTTTTTTTTTTAACTACCCAGAAAGATGTGGATGAACTTTTCAAAGTAAAGTATACGCTTTTCCAATCCATTACACTCCTTTTTTTTTCCCTGAGCGCCAGCAGCTACCTTTCTGCCACGCTCCCAAGGATACACAGGGCAAAAAGGGGGCAGGAGTAATCTCAAAATCTATTCCCTCCTTCAAACACATGAGCTGTTGAACAATTATTAAAAGCAAACCTGAAAAGCTACACCCATAGTGTAGCTGGCATAGGTGCCCTGCAGGTCATGCTCTGGGCACTTCCAGTACCTGAGCATGGAACAACTCTTTCCTACTCTGGAAAGAGAAACATACACCAATGTGCCCCGTATTGTCCTGTCACCAAACTCACAGAGCAAAACTCAGGCCAGAAAGGGAAACAAGGGCCTGAAACTCTGGTTGTTGCTTAGGCAGAGGCCTCTTCCATAAACATGCATATAGGCTGTACCTAAACAGTTTTGGGCAGCATTTTTTGTCATAGGGCTTGTTCCTCTCTGTGCAAACACCCAGCTGTGACGCTGGAGTTCTCAGCATCTCAGAAGAGTCTCTTCCTTCTACCCTCCCTTCTACTGCCCTCACATCTGAGCTTTGAGGGAAAGATTGGGATTGCTTACTTCTTCCCAGACTGTTGATATGTGAAATTAGACTGCACTCCAAGCTGTTGGCTGATTCAGATTACGTACCTTTCTAAATTTATTTATAATTTGAAGGATGAATATTCCTAACAGAGCAGAAGAAAAAATTAAAATAAAAAAAACTATTCCAAGGTAGAATTGAAAAATACCTATTCAGAGTTTCAAGTGAGGTGGTAATTTCACTTAAAATTTGATTTAAGTTTAGGGGATAGAATATTTGGCCTTAAGATGTAGGAATGTCCTGTGACTTGTTGCTGTAACACTGATGAACATGGTGGTGACAACCCTGCCCAAGGTCCACTCTGAATAAATCCCATCAGTGATATGGGTTTATCAACAGAGCCCAAGGCAGCAGGGAGAGGTGCCACCAAAGAGGCATGTGGAGCACCCCACGGCTCCTGCTGCTCTCCATCTCCACTGCCCCTGCTGAGGACAGCTTTTGCAGAGGAACATTTCACTGTAAAACAAAACTTATATTGAGAGAAAGGGAACAAGGGTCTCAAGGTCTCTCAGAGCTTAGGAGGATGAGTCCTCTGTGCTGTGGAAGCAGCACTTGTTAGCTCTCTGCATGGAAGAGCTACAGGGTGCCTCAGTGCTGCTCTTGCCCGCATGGGCCGGGGTTTTCCGTGTGTTTGGGTGATTGCTGGTCTCTGCACAGCCCATCCCACATGGCAGTCACTTGGTGCAGAGAATGAACACCAGGAGGACAATTGATTAGTGAGGGAGGGCAAAAGTCTGCTGCACAGACTTAAGGCATTTTATTTTTGCTTTCTGGTTTCTTTTTATCTCCTCTTTCTCATGTGGCTGGCTGGGCTCCCTTTATTCTGCAGCTGTGGTGCTGAATGCTGATGACAGTGTGGCATTCATTTTAGGGGCAGTACATGCAGGCTGCGAATGTCTGACCTTTAGGAGGGAAAATGAGTGGAGACTGTGGTTTTATGGCTGAGAGATAATAATGCTTTACCTCTTGACACTTATTTGGGTTAGGGATGTCAATATACACCTAGTCCTTATGTGTATATTCCAGCAGCACAAAGCAAGCGTCCAAAGGAGCAGTAGCACACGTAATTGATAGCTCCTTTGTGTTATAATGTTGCCCTATTCTTATGGGTTTTTCTTCAAATCCTGTTGCTAGTTCTAGGCTGCTGATGACTTGATACTACTCAGTGTCAGATGTGATACTATAAATATGATCCAAAGATGGGGTTGATCACAGGACCACAACTTCAGGTATTAATGGAAAGTACCTATCAAGAGTATGTGCTGAAAGTTCCCCCAAAGTGCCCAGCACTTTAGAGCCTTATCTCTTGGGTCCCAGGGGGAGTCCCAGGCTTGGCTGCTCCCATGGACATGCCATGTTGAATCACACAACAGGTTTCATACCATCTCAGCACAAAAGCAGCCTCCAGGGATGCCAGCTATTAATTCCTCATCAACATGCATGCAAAAATGCAGAGCAAGTCTTTCAAGAGTGGCAGCACTGGGCCTGCCTAGGTCAGTATCTAGTCTTTGAGAGCCATTAACAGAGAGAAGCTAAAGGAAGCCAACATGTGAATGTGCCCAAAAAGACTGATTTTGCAGAAGTGGTAAGCATGGAGATGTGGAACACCCAAACATGCCACTTGCTTTTGAAACCTTAAAGATAAAAAGGTTGAAGTTTAGACCAAATTTAGAGGAAAATAACCACTTAATGGTATTTAAAATCATATAATATTATTTGCAAGTACCTTTACTATAAATAGTAGACAAGTGCATATACATGTACACATATGTACCCATGCATTTACATGTGTATGTATATGTGTATGAATGTGTGTACATACACACATGCATACATATATATTAATATATANTGATATTGGAAATGCAAACAGACCACCAGCCCAGGGAGTGAGAGATGGTCCCATTACTTATCTGGAATATGCTGATGGCCTCAGCCCAAGCCCTGACAGACATGTCTGCCACGTCACTTCAGTGGCAAGGCTTGTCACAAATTGAGGGCACATTTGCTTGCAGACAGCAAATAAAGCCAAAGATTGAATGGCTATGGAAGCATTCTTATCCTGACTATTAATTTAGGGTTTCTGGTATGTCCCGGGTCGACTGGCGGTGAGGACTATCGAACTAGCGTCTGTCAAACCAGACACTAATTGCACTGAGACAAATGAAAAAATATAATTTGCAGGTTTTGACACATGGTAAAGTACAGGACAATGACCTGGCTGAGAAATACTTCCCTTTGGTCTCTGCTTCCCATGGAAAGCACATTCTATTAACATTTATGTTTATAATTATCCTGCAATTTTATTTAGGTTCAGTTGAACAGAGGCAAAACATGGCACTTTTCTCACAGATCCGAGCAGCTGATGGGCAAAGGTTAATTTGTCAGTACATGGACACATTAGCTTGTCACATCTGTTATTAATTGCAAACAGATATATTAGTCTAATTAAACATTGCAAAGGACTGACCTAAATTGTTCAATGGTCTGTAGCTACATATATTCTGCTATTAACACACTTCATGTTTCATGTTTAGCTTTTGCATACTGATGAGAAGTAGCACTCTTAATTGTAAAGCTAGTTATGTGTCTCGCAGTCACCACTTACTGCTGGTACAGTTAATGTGCTCCAAATGTAAAAATAAAACACATGTGACACAGCCATGTGAATTTTCTGTCAAATAGCAGCCATTCCTCCTCTGCCATCTCCATTGCTCGCCTTCCTAAATGATTATTTTCCTTGGCAGCTGTCTAAGTGGCTTGTCGCACTCTAATTTCAAACCTCATTATTAGGACAAACAGTTGCGGCGCATCAATAGCCCATCAGGATTAATTAAACTGGGAATCAGCAGCTGACTGTTAATCAGATCATTTGCAGTTGATCAGTGTAGGGACTATCATCAAGCTATTACTGTAGTCATTTTTTATTATGTGTCCACAGCTCATAACAAACCCAGTAATGGCTTGATGCAAAATATTTGCCTTGCAAACTGCAGCTTCTTAGCAAGTGTTGGGTAGTGCAATTACTGCTTCAAACAAGATAACCTCCAAACTGTACATTTATGACCTGATTCTCTTAGTCCTGCTGGCTTTAGATGCTCCACTGCATGGGAACAAGCAAGCTTCTCCTTTGGAGGAGTCTCATCTGGTTTTAAGGCACAGGATGCCCAGCACATCACATCCTCTACTCTTCGTCTCACCTTTCTAAAGCACAGTTTCCCTAAAATACACAGAAGAAATTTTCTTTTGGTTCTAACCCTCCTTTTTCTATGGTAATTCTCTAGAAGAAAATATATTTAAATTGCTAAAGGACTGTATCTGCACATATCATTTGTGGTCAATATAATCTGTTACAATGACATGGAAGACCTAAGGAGTCTGAAAATCACTATTGAAAAAAAGGCAACAGAGAGAAAGATGGTTCAATTTATAGCACAGATCTTGATTAAAAAATGAAATTAGAAGATATGTTCCTAAGGACTTTTCTTGCCTAAAAACTTCCCAGACAAGTAACTAAATTTTAACTTACTATGGCAACAATTTTAAAAAGTTAATTATTATATAAAAAGACTGTAAGTTGGCATGATTCAAAAACTACCTTTAGCTTGTAGAGTGGCTTTTCACAAAGAGAGCTTGTGCTTCTGGGAACGGCTCCCTATTTACTCTTTGAAGCAAACTCAAACACAAGTGGGAAGTTAGCAAAGGGCAGGCATACAGGGAAGTTTATTCCTGATGGAAATGTCAAAGTAGAAGGTTTCTGTATTGTATTTTTCTGTTCTGTGGACAGACAGAGAGGCAACCACAGCAGCTATTGAAAGATCATCTGAAGGAGTAAAGAAAGAAAGAAAGAAAGAACATAATTCAAAGCATGTCCCTATCTCAGAGGATATAAAACAGAAGGATGGAAACTCTCAACTTCATCATCACATAAACAGTCAAAGTGATATACTCATTTCTCTTTGCACTCAGGGGAGTCAAAAAACAACTACATATTTATCTAATATACATACGGTTATTTATAACAAACAGTAACAAAATAGTAGGAGGAGGTATCATTTTTGATGCATGTCTACATGAAGACAGACAAGGAGGTACGAAAAGCTGCATGTCTGTGCACTATCCTCAAATGATCTTCAAATAAGCTGTGTATCAACCAGCAAATTTTCTTGTTCTTATCTCTGCGGTCCTTATGGAATTGATGAGATATGGAAATTTCTCTGCATATTATTTTCAGTGATCAGTGGCTACTTTGAGGTGAAGCCCTTGCACCCTGTAAATTCTCGAGGGTTCCAAAAAGTGGCTCGGACTTTGCTTTGAGCCATGCTTACACTAAGGTCGGTTGCCCAAGAAAAAGAACAAATCTCCACCACTAACAAGTTTGCTAAAATTAAACACAGAGTGTGACAGGGCCCTCATACCTCTTCTTCCTCCCTGCCAGCTGGTGGCTCACCTTGTTTCCAGGGTCCCAGTGGTCCTTCTTAGTCTGTGCCTCATTGAGGTGGCCATCGACAGCACCTCACTGCATTTCATTCCTTGCAGTACCCAAGATGAGAGAACAGCTAAAAAACAACAGTCAAGGTCCCCCCCACCAAGGCCTTGAGGAGAAAGGCAGTGTGTGCTTTCCCCAGAAAATAGTACAATTTGAGCATGTTGTAAAGGCTCTGACCATTTCCCATAAACTGCATTTCTGCACTTTAATGAGCATTTTTCCAAACAAAGCCAAGGGAGAAGGCTCCCCAGAACCCTGTCTACTTGGGGTAGCAATGCTAATTTTAATATGTGCCTGGTGGCTTCATTATCTGAGATTACAAAGATGGTTAAGTAAAATGACACTCTATGTTGTTTAGCCAACAGAAAATACCCCTTGGTGTGAGGAGTGTAAGGAACGTGTCATTCCTCAGTACATTATGGCAGAAAAAAGAAGCTGGTATTAGAAGAGGAAAAATCCCAGTTCTGCTGTTTCTTGCCACCCTATCAGCGTTGCTGCCCTAGGCAGGAGCTGTGTTTGCTCACACTGGAGGGCTGCCCCCAGACAAAGTACACACACATGGCTTATAACACATATGCCCTAGGCACTGTGCTTTAGGTGACAATGAGGTCAACTCTTTACATTACAGATTTATATAAGGCTCAATTCCTGACTTATCCTGCCATACTAGAGGTGTTTGCTATCAGGAAACATACTGAGAAATGTGTGTCTGCCTTTAAAGTGTACGACATGCCTCTTCTCCTTGATGATAATTGCTGGAGGAGCTGTGGAGGCTATGGTGACTAATGCTATGCCCATATGTTCTGGATGCAGCCAGTAGCACAATAATTTTTTTGTGAGCAATCTTTGATCAGCTTCTGACACTGATGAGATGGAAATTAAATTTTACATGCTCTAATGGCACTGTCTGGAGAGAGCATTGTAGATTTACAAAAAGAGACCCAGTGCAGGGAAACATACAGAATCTGCATTTCTGCAGCCAGTTAGAGCTCACTGGCTGGTAAAATGCTTGTAAGGTGGAAAGGACAAACTTATGCCCCTATTTTAGTCAAGTACTTCAAATGTATTCTAGACACTGACATATGAGAGAAATTTACAATAAAAAAAGAAGAGATGGCCATATGGTTTACCTTTAATGATTGGCCATGTAAGTAATGTCCATCTGGATATGGAAAGCCATCAAATGCATGATGGTTTATGTTGTTTCAGAAATAGCTATGCATTTTAGACTACCTCTGGATCTGTGGGTATGTTTTAGCAATCTGTGTGTCTCATACTGCTGCTATAAGACATGAACACCCACATACAGCAACTCTTTTCCATGGAAAACTGTGTGGCACTGGCTTTCTTTGAGACAGAGTAGGGTGTCTCATAGTCTACAGATAGCCAGTCGAGGTCTGCTCTGAAAAGAAAACTCTCGTCTATGCAAACTCTCAGGCTACAACACTTTGCAGCATTTCTTCTGGATCTTACAGTTATTTGGTCCACTTGAGGCCTCAAGTGGACAGGAGTCAAAAGACAATACCTTCATATTGCCATTGTAGTGGAGTTGCTGCTAACAAAACACCTGGCTAGCAGCTGCAAGAAACCCACCTGCTCATCAGCTATATGGCAGCCCTCCTTCTCACTCAGAAACAGCCTGACTTGGTTGTGTGATGAAAAGAAAATTATATCAAGTCCTAAAAATGTAAGGAAAACAAAAATGGTAAAGAAATATTAGGTAAGAAAATATAAAGAAAAGTAGACCGTCTTCTCTGACTTCTTGCATTAAGACAGGATCTGGTATAGTTAGATGATCTCTCAAGGATATCTTTTTGTTTGGTGGCTTTATTTAAGATATGGTTTGCCTTTAATGAACAACTTCATTTTGGGGAACAGTCAGGGACAGTCAGGCCTCAGAGTAGGCCAAAGACTCAGCATCTTCACCCCCCAAAACAGAAAGCAAATACTGCCACACTCTTCTGTCATGTCTCACCATGCTGGAGAATCCTATTAGCCAAGTAATTAAATTGGTGGGTCTGAAAAATAGTGTTGGCTCCATGGGTACCAAATCTTTTGATATCAGCTTTAGGAATAAAATCTACTTGTTTAAGAAAGGCACACCAGTATTAGCAATGACACCTTGTGCTTATTCTCAGTTCTTCTGAAAGGAGAACAGAGATAAAGTAGCCTGGGAAACTTCGAGAAAAGAATTCAAACAATTACTATCTTATCCCTTGCACCTGGTGTTGTGCAGGATATTTACAAGAAGGACTGGTTCCCTGTTTAATCAGGAGTCTCCTAAAGACCAGTCAGGTCTCAGGTGCACAAACTTCTCTATAAGAATGTGATATTCTATTAATAAAATAGCTTTTATGCCTTCTGAATCATGGAGAGTGTGTCACCTCTTTTGCTGTTCCTAAACTCAACTACAACACACCTTACTGAAATCCAAAAGGGAGATAACCAGCCAAATCTGAGTGAGATTATCAGACCCCCAGCCCAGCAGGGATTAACCCACCATTGGCAGCATCCTGTGGAACACAGCACCCTGCTTGGGGTGTGGGTACCCAGACCTGGTCTTCCCTGTGCTGGAAGCAGATCATCTTGCAAATGCTCCTCCATGCCACCCCTCTTCTTTTCACCTCCTTTTCCCAGAGGAGATCCATGTTCCTACTGTGCAGAACAAGATTTTTGTAATCCCACTAAGTTAGTATTATAGGGAAACCTTTTTCCCTACTTATCCAGCTGTACCCATCTTATCTCCAATGAGCAGCTAACAAAGATACCTTAATCACATTCACTTGTAAGAATGTAGATATTGACCTAAGCTCTGTAATTGTGACCGTTTCTGAGAAGCGCTTTCTGAGAGCTTCACTAAAGAGCTGCATTTAGGAGAAAATGCTTAGGAACAAATAGCTGCAACCCAACAGGCTCTTCAGTAGAGGTACACTCTCCTCTCTGGGGATTGGCAGCACCTTGCAGTTTCTGGATATCCTGGAATTACATGGTTTTCATGCTCCTTGGGAGTCTCCACCAGACACCTGATATCACGCTCATAAGGCCTTGTGCAGTTACGGTGCCCTGGCCAGATCCTCAGCAATAACATGCCACAGCAAAACCTTGAAAGCCATGCCAGATGTCCTGGATGGAGGTTTTCACCTTCACACAATGCCTAACATCAAATGAAAACCTTAGGTGGCTCTAACATAGAAAAACCAAAACTGGTAAAAGTAATCAAACTGCAAAACTCTTTCTTTTAGGCTATTTTCAGTCTGGTTCACCACAATTTCCCCGCTCCTGCCTAAAACAGTAACAAGGTTGGGGTGGGGATTACTGCAGGTCTGCAATACAGAAAAGGACCACAGAGAGAAGACCCAGCCCACTGCCAAGAGAGACGACTATGGCTAGAGGACCCTCACAGCTGAAAGGGAGCAAAAGTAAATCAAACATCAAACATTCAGAGATCAATGACGAGAGAAGCCAGACAGCTGGTAAATCTGCTCACCCCTGTGGGGCTATTGCTTCTGAATCAGTCGGGGGATTTGGCTTTAAATTATCTGGCAAGGTTTAACACTGGTGCTGTCTGGAGGGGGATGTCCTGCACTGGGGACTCGTGGGGGACAGCTCGGTGGCTGCTGGCTGAGCAGGTGCTCAGTGTGACTGTCACCAGCAATGCTTAGCCATGCCCTTGTGACTGCATGGTAAGGCCTTGCCCAGATGATGGCACTGGCCAAGGGGAAGCTTAGACAGGTGACGCCAACCCAGATAAATATTTCGCCTTGCCTGGGTGTGCGTGATTGAAGTTAAAGTGTAAAACCTGGTTTATTACTAACCTTTTAAAATATTTTCTTCCTTCCACCACAGTAGGCTGGTATCCCCTCATTGCAGAAACCACATTTTTGTGACAGCATTACAGTGTGGTTATGATCAGGCAAATGACTGGAAATTAAAAAAAAAAAGCAGCACCTATTTATCTGTCCATGTCCAACTCCTATGTACCCCAAATTATTTGTGAATTGCAAGTGCTTAAGGAGAGGTGATGGAGGACTTAATGCTAAGCTGTGTACTGTGAGCCTATACAGCAGAGCAGCACAGATGTGTTTTGTCTCTTGCAGTGTTGATACAGGACTGGGATGTTTCTGATTCTGAATATTTATAGCTGTTAATGAATAGTGTGCAAAGCTGAAAGAGCAGAGCGTGATTTGCAGTTAACAGGGTGAGTAGGTGTTGCTGGCACCCAGAAAAAACAAAGGTGAGACTTGCACACTGGACCAGCATCCTAGAGAAGGCAGAGATGGGCACCAATTATGGGAGCAAATGAAGTCTTTTCTGCAGAGGGGCTTCCCTGATTATACCTATTAAGAAATTATCCCTGAATAGCCCTGCCAAAATGCAACTATGGAGCTGGGTCATCATATTGTCCTAACACAGTTTTGGACTAGGTCACATTTTTAAAGAGGGAGAGAAATCTTTCTGTCATGACACATAAGGGACCCGTATTTGTGAACAGATTAAACTCTTGACTGTGAGTCCAAAAATACAGAAGATACAGTCCCTCTTTTATGCCCTCTCAAATGAAACGTGCTAATAACAGACATTAACAACTGAAGCCTTTTAAGATGAAAAGGACTCTGTATTTGTTCTCTTCATGCTTGTTAAATGTTTTATAGTGACGCTTATTTACTGTCAAGAAAATATTTCCAGTGGAGGCAACGTACATAATGATAAAAATAAGCAAGCACTAAAACTATTTTTTTACTGACCAGAGCACCTTCCAGCACTTCCCCCTGGATTCTTTCACACAAAGAACATATTGTCATTGGGGCCATTATAGGGCTGTGCTGCTTTGCTAGGCTCGGCAGGACTCAGGGGAAACGGCTATAGATTGCAGCAAAAAAGTCCATCAGACAGATCGCATCTGACCCCACTGTTCCTAGGAAAGAATGCACCAGAACACTCTGGCTGAATAGACAGATTTTCCAAATGTTTTAAATCAGTTTTGAGACAAAAAGGGAAGATGCTAAGGAATGGATTTGGCCTATAAACATTAAGCGATGTGATGCCCATTTCTCTAGGAAGCTGACATTAGGGGCTTTCTTGTTGATGGTGGACCTGAAGGAAAAAACCCACAACAATTAAGCAGCAATTGAAGAAAAGCAGGCAAGAAAAGATGGTTATGTATTAGTACAATAGCTCAGAGGCTTTTCATTTTAGGATACAAAGAGGGAGTAGAGAATGCTGTTTTCTTTTTAAAAACCTTTTAAAAATGGTAACTGCATCCTGCTCTTGTAGATGTATTACTTATGACATCCCAGTTTTCATCCGTTCATGATTTTACATTAGAGTTAAATCTCTGCAGCTTGAATCTCACGGCTGAGTTAGCCAGAGCCCATAAAATATTGAAACCTTTAGAGCAGCAGCCAGCCAGGTTGAGAGAAGTTCATGTCCAAAGCTGAGCTTTAGATTCTGAGACATCCCAATTGGAGTGTAGTACAGAAAAAAGCACTGATAAAATTTTCATAAAAATGAGCTAAGGATATTGCTAGCATGCTTCCCAGCATCTATATGAAAACTTAATCTGAGCTAATGGAAAGGATATGAAAGCCTTTCTCAATTCAAACACAGTCAGTGCATAATTCATAAATTATTGTCAGAGAAGTGATTCTGCTCTGAGATTTATTCTCTTTTGGATAGAAGCAACTGGAGGAAAAACTGGGTCTTTTTGACCTTTAATGCCAGCAAATTTTACAGTAGAGCTGTCAATATAACCAAGTAAACCGGTCATTTCTCCAAACAGCAACAAAGTGCCAGTATGTGCTCACTGCAGGCTAATATTAACACAGCCCTTTAGGTTACTTGCAAACCATTCAAAGCAACTGAACCTAAAACATTTAAGTGAAGATAGTTACAGAGAAGAGAATGAAATTTCCATGTTTTCCATGACAGACACAAAAAGGTTCATTATGTTAAGAAGAAAAATCACGCAAAAATATGCTTCACTTCCTAACTCTAGTCTTCAGCTATGATTACCTTTAAAAGCCTATTTTCCAATTAAAAACCTATGCAACACTCCAATAGAAAATGCATACTGACAGATTTTTTGTTCCTTATATATGCCTCACTTCTAAACAACATAGCATAAAGTATGAAAACATTTATCCACGGGTAGTGATTAAATATTTTAGCTCTGAGTGAGGTTGTTGCACAGTCAATGCACACAATCTGTAGTGAGTTAAAAGCAAATCTGACAGAAATAGTTGGAAATCTGAGGAAATTGTAAATGCAATTAAGTGCTATCAGCAGAAAAGGCAGCAGCTGGCTGATAACATGGCAAGATTTCTCTTTCCTTCAGTTCTGGAATTGCTATTACCTTTTCTCCAATGTAGCAGGCACTTGAAAGAAGTCAAGAATCGGAGACATTTACAAGTTGTGAATCCTGGAGTGTTTTGAAGCTGTAAAAATGTATTACTGATTGGAGGCAAAAGCACCACTAAAAATGACCAACATAATCCCCCCCAAGAAAAACAAAAGCAACAATCCAATAAATCAGTCTGGGAGAGATTGGAGGAACATTTCACCAGAAGAAAGTGCATTGGAGCCTGAAAATTATAACATTCGGGAAAACAGCCTGATACAATGCCATGATCTGTTTCTTTTGAATTCTGTTTAGAAGTGATTACCTTGTGTATGGGTGTGGGGGGAAATTAATTGTTTACAAGTGGGTTCTTTAAACATAGAGGTGCCAACAAAGACCGACAGAAATAAGGGTTAGTTTGGGGTACTTTTTTTGTGAGATAATCGCATCCGAAAGCAAAAAGGCAGAGAGATACATAGAAAACTGGCTAGTAGTACAAGGTAAAAGAAAGCAAAAGAAAAGAGAGATGGGAGTAATTTAAGACAAATTCTTAGGACATCTACCCTGAATTCTCATGATTGTTGCCATTCCCCACATGCAGTATCAGGTAGTACATGATCCTATCCCTCTCACTTCTTTCTCCTTAGAGTCTCCAGATACACTCATTAATCGATAGGGCTCTAATGCTAGAGGGCTAATAAACCCAAACCCTGCTGTAACAGGGAGGTGCTCAGATTAAGGTGCTGATCTTGTGCCCCTTGCTCAAGCAAAGCTCATACAAGGAGATGGACTTACTGGCAAAGCCTCATCCTGCACCTGTGGAGTGATAGATTGCATTGCTCTGCACCCAAAGTTACTCTGTCCTTTGCATTCCTCCTTTACCTGCTGGGGAAGGACGCTGCTGTGCCTGTTGCCAAAGGATTTAGCTGCAGTTACATGTCTTGTCTTCAGCCTAAGCAGACACTGAATTCCTGTCCTTCAGTGGCTTCCTCCGACCTCTCATACTGCTGTGCTTCACACCGGTAATAAAGCCTATTTTTAAAACTCCTGTCTTGTCCTTCCCGTAAGAAATTTTACTTAAATGTTGAAGGAATGATGCTGGTACATGAACCTTGCAACTGATTTCCAGGCCACAATATTAAGTTTATAACACTAATAGTTTTGAGCAAGTCATCTTCCTTGAGTGCTTTAGCTCATACTTGAAAGAAGCATCAATGATTCACAATTCTAGAGAACATGGGAACAGAAAATATTTCCTTTTCTCATATCTGACTGGTATTATTTATGGTAGTTGAGTAAAAATGTGACTGACTGAAAAGAGCAACATTTTCCATGGACCCATCCACACCAGAGAAGAAACCCAGAATAACACCTTCCAAACAGAGTAGTCTACAGGTACTGCTCCTGTATACATATTATCAGAATACTACCTTCTGCAATATTCACCACCATCTTTACCAATATCCCTGTTTTCACGCTATAGAAGGCTTTTTTTTATTTCTGAAGGAGAGATAAACGCAACATATGTGTTGCACATAAAAAATATAAAAGGTAGTAATTATAGTTTCTCCAAAATGATCTTGGAACTCAAGAACCACAGTTAATCAAATTGATCACCAGTAGACTGCAGACAAATAGGAGGAAAGAGGTCAAATTTGAAATTTTGAAATGTACCTTTTTTTTTTTTAGTAAGAATGAACATCCAGGAGAGTCCAAAGTAATTGAGTACTATAATGCAGTAATTCCTCCAGTGTTTCAGCATAAAGCTCTGGTATGATGTGAGCAGGCTGATAACACCCACACAGACACCGGCGGCTGTTCTGACAGATTTGGGTCCTGTTAGTTCCCCAACATAACACAGTGTGTTGGGTCCTTCATGCTGAGCTAAGCCTCGGGAGCAGGGCTGAGTCCTCAGTGCACAAACCCCCTTCCCACCCAAATATATACAGTTCACGTGTTTGTTCATACACTAAAATATTTTCATTACTAAGACATGAGATTGACACTGTAATTTTGCCTGTAAACTCTATATTCAAATTCTATTTGATTAATGAATACATATTATATGATCTCATAAATTGCATAAATAAACGGAACTGCCTAAAAATAGAGTCTTCTTTTCTTCCAGAGGGTTTGATGGTGTTCAGCCCCAGCCTGTATTAGTCACTGAGAATTACAAAGCACAGCTGTAGTCAGATATCTTTGGAAGGCAAACTGATTTTCTTCTTTCCCCTACTAGTTTACAGAAACAGACATATCTAAATAACATATATTTGGTAACAGAGCTTTTTTAAGCTTCTTGCTCTTGCCTGTTGTTATTTAGCTTTCATGTAGCTGTAGCCCTGACAACAATTCAAGTTTGATTTTATAAAACCTGATCTTCACCTCTTCCTTTGACTGCATTTAACTGTTGTGGAAACAAGGAGAGAAAGAAGCCTATTGCAGCTGGAGAAGTTAACATACCTAAATGGCACTTCTTTTATAGAAGGAAGGTTGTAGTAAGTCATGTGATTTAGAGTAAAGGCAGCAGTGTGCAATGGGAGCAATTTTCTGCCCCTCAAACAGCACTTCAGGTGATGTTGTTCATCTTTCTGTGACTCGCTGTGTCAAAGCATGCCCAGAGCAGAGGTGTTCAGGGACCCGACAAGCTGTAAGTGTCCAGCTGAAAACCTGGGAGATATCCCAGGGCTCAAAGAATTCACTTTTTCAGTTGCTCTGATTTACTTCAGAATGCACCTTTAGGGAATTTATGTCTTCCATGCCTTTAGTTTCCCATTTCCTTTCTTGTCATCTTTAAAAATCCATTAAAGATCACAGAGACAGTTTCTCTGAGCTTCCATTTCTGAGGGGCTGTGGAGCTCCACAAAGCGTGCAGTTCCAGAGGTGAACTGACTCTTTTACTCTCTGCACCTTGATGTTGTTAGGACGACATTTTAATTATAGTTGATGGTTACAGGCTGAGAAAACATGCTGAATTCTACAGGGAAACAACCAGTTTTCACTCATAAGGACTTAATGACAACTAGCTAACCAGTCCCCTTCTGTCTGAATAGAACATTAAAATGCAAGATAAAATGGGGAGGTTGATTTCTCAAGGTGCTTGTTTGAGAGATTTAAAATTATTGTTGTCCTGTGTTTGCCAAAAGCAATCACTAGGCTTTTCAGGTGTTGCTAAAATAAAAATTTTTAAAAGTTAGCTCTCTTAAAAACAGTCAGCTGCAGCAGTCCAGCTTGCATTTGTATTTTCTAGAAAAAAACATTTTGTTAGCCACATATGATGACTGGTATTTCACCTATTTCACAATATTCTTACAAGTTCCCTTACAGTACAGTAAGTTTGCATTAAAATGCCACACCACCTTTGCTATGATTAATTTAGATTTGTCTATCACTGTGCGTGCTTGCTGATTTGCCCTGGGTATTATAATAACTATAGCCTGCTTGTCATTTCCCACTAACATTGCCTCACCTGTAAAACTGCAGTAGATCTATTTCAGCTTCCCCAGTTTCTGCCATCGCCTTACCTATTACAGTAGAATAAAAGAACATTTCTCGGGTGCATGCATAGATATTTTCATCATATTTCAAATGCGTTCGGAAAATTGCTGCATATTGGCACCAAAACAAAGGAAATAATTCCCCATATCTCTTCATGTATGAAATGTTTCCTTCCCTGTTTGAATGATGGCCAGCCTCTATTTATCCAGAGCTGGAAGGAAATGTTCCCACATATATGCAGAGCTATTTGGTTTGTTGATATATGCATCAAATCATATGCCTATGCCTTAATATGCCTTTGTTTATACATGTTTGTCTTTTTAAAAATATGGAACACCTAATCAGAAAACCTATAGTTTAAAGTGCAAAATTTAAAAAGAAATGACAGGTCAGGTCATTTGGATATGGACTTATTTTAAGGTAGGTGAAACAGCATGTCATTAACACAAGACCACAGTTATACACGCTGTCTGTGACTGCACCAATTAACTGGGCAAGGGTAACCAGACCACCACGACTGCCAGTGAAAGTGGCCACATGGACGGACCAGCCGTGGGGCACAGTCTCTGCACGTTTTGGGGCTGTCAAGCTTTGCTCTCCTGTTATTTTGGAATGAAAAAAATCCTTCTGAAACAGTCTCCTGTTTCTAGAAACCTGCAAGAGCACATGCTGCAGTCAGAGCAATTTTATTCCCATAAAAATATACCTGTTCCTAATAAATGTATCAGGGTGCTGAGAGGGGCTCACATCCTTCCCTGGTGCTGAGCAGAGCCTCACCAGTGGGTATCACGCCTACCAGAGAGAGTTTGGCTCCCCTATAGCACTTCAATCTAGAAGAAGATGCAATAAGTGAATTTATTAACCCACTGGGGGTGGGGAACCAGCAATGAAAACAACAAAAAGACTATGTGTTAACCTATGTGCATACCTCGATGGCTCCAGGTTTAGTCATATGTGCTAAATTAGACCATTAAACACTAAAGCCAATGGTGTACTGAAATACTCCCACAGCCTTGTAATTTATACTATGTTTCACAGGGTAGAGTAAGTTGCTCGTAGTAAATAGGGTCTCATTGGATGACTTGTCTCTAACAGTACATTTTCACATAATTAAAGTGGACACAGCTTAGAAAAATTAAAAGGCTAGAATATAAAGCTCAGCTGCAAATAATATTAAATGGCATTATCAATAACAGAGATCCCAGGGTTTGCATATTAATTGTAAGAAGGTGCTAATTTGAGTGTTTTAAGCTTGCATTCACAAGCTTGTTTACATGCTTTGTTCCACCTGGACCTGTTTGGAGGTTTGTCAAAAACCTAACAAGCAGAAAAAGATTGCATTTGAAAATACACATACATGTTTAATTAAGCCAGGGCCACCGAACATTCCTCAATATATTTAGCTGTTGAGATTTAAGCACCACCAGAACATCAGGCATTATCACCTTTTGAAGTAGTGCAGAATCTTTAATATTTAAAGCACAAAGCAGACTTTAATATAAAATTCTAGCAGACCACAGAAGATTAAAGACGCATTATAAATGTGACAGTTTGTAAATGGAACACCAGTATTAAAGGGAACCCCCCTGATATTTTATAGCATATTTTTCAGGTGTATACTAAATTATAAATACAATTAAATAGCAGTAATTATTCTCTGGAAGGGGATGGCAGTTTAACTGTTCTAGAAAATAGTGATTAACAATAATGTAGGAAAGTGGTAATATGTGTTTTACCACACTGTTCTTGCAGTCAAACTTCATGCAGGCGTCTTCAGCTAATTTAAAACCACTCTGGGGCCCTACATCCATGGGCACAATGTCTTTCCTTCCATGAGGCAAGGAGTAGGAAGGGCTGTTTTCTTGGTGTCCAAAACTCTTGGCTTTTGCTTAGACTACACAGCTGATCTCCATTACTGCAGATGCTGCTGCTGCTTCGAATTGCAAGGGAGGGTGGCAGCAGGGACACCCCAGAGGAGTTAACCCAGCACGTCTTGAAGAATTGTAATCCTGAATTAAGATGGTCCAATGCTGTCTCTCCGTAGTCATGTAGGGAATTTTGAAAGAAGATAACCTTATTGTATACCAAATTAATTTGGCAATCATGTGTCGCTAGACTGACAAGACTCATTTAATAGGTTGTACCAATCCTTTAATTTAGTAAATAAGTCCCATGGGACCAGAATTTCCCCGCTCCTTTTATTCAGCTCTGTTTTTCTAGAGGAGTAAATACCTGTGAAAGCAACAGCAACTACTATAAGAGGGGTGGGACTCTCAAGGTCAAGATTTGGGACAGAATTTCTGCTTGCCATCTCTTTTGGGGAATTGAGACTGGCCCCCCAAAATCAGAGCCAATCTCTCCTGCAGGCTGATGGCAGTGTGCAGCACAGGGACTTGTCTCCTCCACAGCAGCCAGGATTTTACCACAGGCTGGCAGGAGGCCTCTCAAGGAATACATCTGTCATGACTGAGACTTGGAGGACATTTTTCTGTCCTAGTCTTTCTGACTTGACCCTTGACCTCCTTCACTTTAAGAAAGGAAGCTTATGGAGGCAACTATTTTTATTTTTTCCCCAAAATACATTGGGATTTTTTAGGAGACAGTCAGACTATGATTAATAATAATTAGCAATTTACGTCTTTGAAGAGGAGTTTTTGGTTTGAAGGCCACATGCATCCAGACTCTTTCAACATCACTGTGGAGAAAATCCCTGAACATTGGACATTTTGGGAAGCTCTCTACAGCTTGAGAGAGGGGCTCAACACTATCAAGGAACATTCTTGCAGAAGCCATGGTTTCTGGATCACATTTCTCTGGCCAGAAAAATCTCTTACTCACCCCTTCCCTACCTGGGGTTTTGCCTATTTTAGGTTGCAGCATTAAGATCCATGCCCAGTCATCATTTAAACTGTTGGCAAAAAGAGTGATTCGGATTTTGACAACAACAGTTTTAAGCAGGGTAAAATCTGAATAGGATTGAAGAGGAAAAGGAATTTAAAACAAGATTTTAAAAGCACAGAAATCCAACAATTTAGCATGAATATTCAGGTCTTTGGTGCTGGGCCATACAACTCCAAGGTCTCAGTGCACAGCTAAAGCAGTTCTCAAATCTCTGGAGTGCCAGGCACATCACTGCATTAAGGGCATTTTAATATGCATTGCAGTACAAAAGCTTAGCATATTATTTTCACTTTTATTATCAAAAAAAGGAAAATATAGTGAATGTTATCCAACAGAGTGCTTTAAAACAGAATTTTCAAATAAAAAGTATAAAGAGATCTTAGTTATATTATTCATTGCGGAAATAAAAAATAAATTATACATATTCTCCTAATAGAGATTAAAATGGATAAATAATGAAAAGATTACAATAGCTATATTTCTCAGGGTCTAGTTTATATTGTTAACCTAAGTACTGTACACTATACATGATTAGGCACACTGCTCATATGAAAAATGCAGTGCATCTGCTATTCACAAAAGCAATACCCAGGCCATGTTTTCCACAAGATTTTGTAGGAGCTGGATTGCTCACATTCTGTGTTGGCATAGGCACACCAGACTGTACCTCGTGTCTGCATCGGATTTTTTTTTCAAGCAAGAATGGCAAAGAAATTTTGGGTTTGCTAAATTCCTTGTTTTTCCATCTACCATACACTCTAACAACATCTCCCTTTCACTGCAGGTTGTGGCTTCTCTGAAAACAAGGATGCCTCTGCCTTCTTTCAGATTTTAAAGAATTAAAATAAAGTAAATATTATCATTTGGAATAAATACAAAGATTTGGAATAAATATAAAGATTTTATATGCACAACAAAATAAAGAAACCCACAGGGCGAAAACCCAACTGCACAACAACCAGCAGCTCCACAGGCACACTGCCTACCAGAGATGCTGAGGATCCCAGTGGAATTCTCTCCCCTGGCATTTCTGCCATTTTTCACTTCAGCTCAGGAACTGCAACCTGGGAAAAAAGGCAGCTTCACTTAAACCCGGCACTCATTCCGAAGAACAACTAGCTTAAGCAAATGGCTGTTTTGTAAAGCAAACTGGCTTAGTTTTAGATTATATGAAAATTCTCCATGTGTCCAGCTTTGCCTCCTGTTGTGCTGGGGCTAAGTGGGTGAGGATCAGCCCTGTCCCCCAAGCCAGGGCAAGATTCCCAACTAGACCAGCTGAGGGGCTCCCTTATCTGTCTCCAGACCCTCAAATCTGTGGATTCCCAGGGAAATTTGGCTTATCTGAGCAATCAGCCCAGCCTTCCACTGATCCCACGTACCAACCTCATTGTGCCCCTCCATGAGCTTGTGCAGGGTTTTGAAACCATTGAACAAAACCAGCACCAGAGTAGATGCTACTGAGTGTGCTCATAAAGAAAAGGCTTTCACAGAGAACATTTTTGTCCTTAGTGATGGAAATGATGATCTTAATCTGCTTGCAAAACCTGTATTTAAATGGCTAGAAAGTGTTTCATATTCTCCAGTGCAAGGGCCCAAATCTGTTGATATTACAAGTGTCGTCAACATTCAGCAGCATGGCAGCTGTCACCAGGCAGTTCAGAAAGGCTGATTTAATTGATACTTTCCATTTCAAATACAATTTGCAGTCGGCATGTGGTGAGAAATGCATCTCACCATGCAGATTTTCATGATGCTGGAGCACACACACAAAAAAAAGGGCGCTGCTTTTCTTTTGAGAAGCTTGAAATGTAGTCTAGGAGGGAAATATTCAACTCTGTATATGAAAGTTGCTTTCATTTAAAGGAACTAAATCAGAGTAAATCCCAGATTATTTATTTCGGTATATGAAACAGCATATGTGGCAAAATGTAGAAAGTAGCATACTATTTTTGGGAATGAGAAAGGAGGCCCTGTTTAGCTATGGGGTTTATACTAAGGTCTGCAATTCAAGCTTGAGCCTGGAATCTAATTCAGGTTAGATGGCTTCAAAATTCTCCAAGCATTTCTAAGGAGTTTTTTCTTTTTTATTTTTTCTAAAATAACACAAATCTCCCAAGAATAACTGATCTTACCATTGAATGTCAAGAGATTTTAGCAAACCCAACTCCTATGACTTTTTCTATGTAGTTTAATTAATAGAACTTAAGGGTAGGCAGAACCACTTGACCATCTGAACTGACATCTGCATCTCAACCCATCACACCTGCCCAACTGCCCTGCACCAAGCCAAATAGCTGGTGTCTGGCTAAGCCAGAACACTTATTTACACTTATTTTCTTTCCTTCAAGAGACCTTTTCTCTGAACTGCACCTTTTTGTTTCTAAGGACTGTGCCTGCCTGCAGGGGCAAGTGCCACATTGCAAGACAGGGCTTTGAATACAAACACAGAGGCACAAGCACACACTGTTCATCTTACTGATCTGACTTTTTCTTGGCTTGCTCTCCTTTTTAATCTATGCTAAAGAAAAAAGCCTTTCAGATTTTAAAATATGAAGTTAATTTTTTTGCCTGAGGAAGCATTATAGCTGGAGTTGGACCTTTTCAGCACTATTTCCCACCAGAATGGCTCATGGATCCCAGCAGTGCAGCCTTGGCCATGGCTGTGGTGAGATCCCAAGCTGCACACAGCCTCCTCGGCCTCTGCTCAGATCTCCTCCAAGAGCGAACTCCTCTGAGGCTCAAGCCTGCTCAGCCTCAGGCCAGAGGGCAAGTAGCCCACCAAGGGTATGATCTATCATGGTCTGTGCCCATGGCACAGGATTGTGTTCCCCGAGGGAATCAGTGGGGCTTCACATCCTTGAGCCTGGCTGTGAATCTACCCTTGCTTCACACCTTCTTTTTAGGGAGGAGATTTAGAACAGGAGCTTAGACTGGAAACTCCTTTGACTTCTTTTAATGCATCTCATTCAGAATGCCTCCATCCAGCTGTTCCCATCCCTATTTTAGCAGACAAAGCTGTGGCTGAAATCCTTTTTAATTCAAACATCCCTGAATGTTCTTCTCAAGACACGACAGAGTGCTCCTGGCCCCCTCCCCCTCCCTGTATCTTGGGTGAGCACATACTTAGATCCCCCAAGCACAGTGATAATTCCTCCTTACCAGCAGAGCCAGTCATTATTTATTATATCACTCTCACTTCTTCAGTCTCTCCTAGTGGGAACATTGCAGTGGCTGCTGGCTAGAAAATTAGCCAAGGGAACTTCTTCTGTTGGTCTCTTTCCTCATTATACTAGTAAAAAAAATTTAACTGTGACATTCTCCCTCTCTCTGTATATATATATCAACGCAGGTTGGAAGCACACTGTAGGGGCTAATAGTGAGTAATTTAACTGTGGCTCTCTCACACGTTTTACCCTCATTCTTTCTCCACAGTAGCAGCAGAAGAACAGTATGTTCATGTATTGTTACTCCATATTACAAGCAGAGCTTGCAAGTTTATCTTATTCTTTCCACTAGGTTGTTTTTTTCATGGGGATGTGGTGCAATTTCTTCCAGTGTCAAGATACTGCCATAAATTACAGAGAGATTCATGTGACCCTTGAAAAGTTTACATTTTTCCACCTTAAAAAGTGCCTTTGAAAAAAACCAACAGGAACATCTGACTGGAACAAAGCTCTGCATATGCACATATGCTGCTAAGGGCCATCACATTGATATGTGCCCAGAGAGGTTGTTCCCTAAGATAGGAACAGACTCTACAGAATCCGGATAGAACTGGTGTTGTTCCCTGGTCAAACAGGAGCCACGTGAAGCATAAAGCAGAGGAACACTTTTCCTGGCTCCACTCAGGTGTTGCACAGCATTGCTTAGGCCAGTGATGGGATCTGATTTCAGTTCAAGAAAATGAGTAGGCGTGCTCAGCTGTTCAAAAGAGCTCTGTGCATGCCCAGGTCACTGTTTTTATGTGCTGGGATATGTCTGTGCCAAGCGTGCACATGCAGCTCCATGGGGAGAGCATCCACACTGTCTGGTGAATAAAGAAAAAGGATTGAGTAATTTTGAGGAACAATGATATATCTGGGAATGGTCACAATAAATCATATAACTCACTTCAGAATCCCTTTTTGAAAGAAACACAAAGGAGAGCTGCAAATGACAGCATCACAAGTGCTCAAATGTCTTGAAGACTCAGGATTTTGATGTTCCTGATTTTGACCCAGATCCATTACATAAAAATATACATCCTGCTAGGCATGTAGACAGAGTACAATTTTGTGACTTATGGTAAGGTTTATAAAAAGACAATCCTGCTTAAGTATTTTGTAGAAAGTGCAAAACATGAGGTTGGAGGTGAAAAAATCATGGAAACACATTCACATTTTCCTTTCACCCCACCTAGTTTTTGGCAGCAGAGCGCTGCTGATCACAGGTGTGCAACTCTTTGTCTAGAACAGGTGTCTTCAAATCTTTATTTCCTAAATCAACCCACCAATGTTGAGGAGAGCCCATCAGCAGCAGGAAGCAGTCCCTGCGCCCTGCACTGGCCAGTGACTCTGTGTGTCCCCAGATGGAACCAGGGGCCCCCGGTTTTGCCTGGCCCTGTCCTGCGTGTCCCCCGTGCTCGTCCCCAGCGCAGCCGGCTGGCGCAGCAGCGGTGTGTAATTGGCTGTAACTCCGTGTACCTAGCAACGCAGATGTCACACGCTGGCTCTTGCCCAAAGGGAAGGAGGACGAGGACAGTAAACAAAGACCTCGGTGTCCTCCATTTTGGAGCGCCTGCTGCAAGTTTGACTCTCTTCACTTTGAATTATAGTGGCAGTGCTTTGAGCAACTACATCTGAAGTACTCCAGCAACATCACACTCTTGTTCCACTACCACTCTGATGACCACCAGTATAATTCAAAGAGAAAGAGTAAAAACTCACCTCTAGGTATAAAAATGAGAGAGAGTTTATTCCCTGCCAGAAGAAACAATACGACCAGAATTATAGCAGTTTCTACCCTGAACTGTAAAAGTAATGCTTTCTGTTAGCCAATGAATAAAACTGGCCTTTTTCAGGAAAACCATCTTTCACACGTATAATATTATTTTTCCGATAGATGTGAATACACTGGTTTATTATATCTAGCTTGCTTTTTTTCTTTTTTTTTTTATGAAGGAAAAGGTACCAGAGAACAAAAAGTAATGTGTTTTTTCCCCCTGCTTATGAAAAAGGAGGAAAGGAGAAGAAATCTTTCTATATTTGCATTGCTAATTAGCAGAACGCACACGGATAATACAGTGATCAGTACTGTACACACGTTTTGAGAGATGAACAAACATTGCACTATATTTGAATATGCAAGTGTATAATTTGTGTAGTTTATGTTGCATCCAGGCTTTTCCACAGGGCTCCACAAAGGACACACTGGAAACCCCCGATGGCGGACTGGGAGGGATGCTGGGGTATGATTTGTTTACCCTGGAAAGGGCAATGCAGGGGCACAGCTTGCTTTTCAATGTCATTTTGGTGTTTCTTCACCCCCAAACAAATTCGCCAGCTGGGTTGACTGAGGAAAAGGATTTTAAGAGACTTGTCCAAGGTCACCCTAAGGAATGAGCAAGTCAAGCCACTTACTCAAGGGCACTGAGTGCTTCTGTGGCCCAACCTACCTCCCTCTTGCTTCAGGTTGTTTGCGCCAACCTCTGCCCCCCTCCCCGCATAGCCTTCCCCACACAAGCAGTACAGTGTAAAGTTCACAGCAAATCCAGTGAAGCACCCTGCACCATCCATCCATCTTCTCCATGAGACAAGAATAGTTCCTTAAACCTTTGTTCATGGCAGATATTTTCCTGGTTTGATGGTGTTTTTCTAAGTGTCAGTGTCTATCCACAAACTACATGTTGATGTACATCTCCATGCCTAGATATATGAATAGCTTTACAAGATGAACATAGCTTGAAAAACTGAGGTCAAACCTGAAGAAGGTTGAAAAAGCTGGGGTAGTGCAAGACATTATATAGCTTGAAATAAACATTGCCTCATCTCATAGAGGTCATTTCATTTGGAGAATGCAGTAACTCTTGGAAAAAACCAGCCACGTTATCAAGCTTGACATAAGCTTTAGCTTCTGCTCATTCAAATATGTGGTCTCAACAACAGCAAATATCAACAGCAAAAATATGAGGTATTCCTTCTCTTAGGTCAGTCCATAAAATCAGCTGCACAGCCATCTCTTTTCTCTCTAATTCCCTTAGTTTCTCTTACCTGAACATAAAGAGTGTACAATCAGCAGTAATTTTTTAGAATTTAAACGAACAAACCCATAGTTTTTGTCTTAAACACCACTTCATTTGCCTGGCAAGTGATATATTGAGTATCTACATGAGACTAGAGTGTCTATTAGCATGGAATCATCTACAGGGATTTGATGTCCAGACTGACAAGTTCAAACTGTTAGGGGCTCCCTCTCCACTCCTCCCTTTCCCTGGCTAGGCAGGGTGTTACTCTGTAGGTCAAACCAACACAAAATAATTTTCATGCAGGCAGAGCTCTTTGAGTACATGACACCAGCTCTGCTGCCACCCAGGTTTAGCTTGATCTTTCGCTGAGCTGACTCTGGTCTTCTGCTCATCTGGACTCATTCATCAGCATGGCAAGAGCTACACACATGCATGGGGGAAAGCTCCCCAGCCCTTGTCTGGATCCATGTCTTTGGAAAGTCATGTCCCTAAGCATACCCCTCAGTCCTCACCTACTGACTTCAGGGAGGATAGCTTACACATGATTTACCCATCAGAAGATGATTTTTGTCTACTCCTCTTCTTCCCCCTGAGCGTGGCTGTAGAGCTGTCTTTAAATCTGGACTCTGACACTTCACTGCATAAATGTTACTTACACTGGAGAGAAAATAACTGAGTTCTGCTGTTGGCAGGTCTGCTCTGACATTGTCACCTTGCACCCACACATGCACTGTTTGAGCGCAGGTCACTGTATTTCGTAAGGTCCCAACCACCTCTATGCAAGCAAAGCACACAGTGACAAAACCCCTGCAGCAGCCCTTGCACCTGTGTGCAGATCTTGCCTGCATCCCAAGAGTTCAGTTTACAGCCCTGAGCCCTCTGCTGAGAGCTGGAGATGCTGCACATGTCCTTGCAGGTCTAGTGGTCAGCATCAGTCAACCATCATACTCTTATCCCAGTTACATTAATGGCAGGTGATGAGAAAGCTATTTATGAGCAGTAGTGTAATTTACAGACCTAAATAATGTATTTTTAGAAAAAGGAAGGTATTATTAAATACTGTCAGATCGCAGTATGAAAAGACAGTTTCAATATTTTCTTTTATAAATCTATTTTCTAATTCTAATCAGATTCTTCTCACCAAGGCTCCCTCAGCTATCTGTTGAGGACAACAGAGGACAACCTGTCATCTGAAACCATTTCAAATACAGTCACAAACAAATACTTGTATTAATATTAAACATGTAGTAGTTTCAAGAGCATGTATTTTTTTGTATAGAGATCACACTATTCTTTTGAAGAGCCAATAGGGCTTTTGTTCCCAGCTCCTTTTAAACAATCTGGATATTAACTTTTCTATTACCACAAGCCTCTGAGCAACTTCCCACAATATTCTCCAGACAGGTGTTTGCATAAACTGTGTCTTACAAAGACCTTGGGCAGACAGCTAAGGAGTTTTACCTTGTGCATATTAGCAGCCCAAGTGCTTGAGTGGCACGTAGGGCCCTAGAGATCCTATCACCAGCTCCCTGGTGCTGCCAAGCCTGTTACTTTATTGGTAGTATGAACCAGAGGACTGTTATGTGTTGTTCAGAGAAAGAGTTATGTGCTTTGTGTGAGTGAACGTGAGAAGAATGGAGAACAGCAAACGAGCCCATCGCAGCTCCCCACTTTCCCCTTGGTGTCTCCGTGGTTTCAGACCCCCCTCTTGTACAAGTTTCTTCTGGTCCCCATGAGAATGGAGAGACAGTCTTTAGCAATTAGCCCAGGGAGGGAGGGGCTAATTGTACCAATTAGCACTGGAGCACCAGGTGGGGAGACTTAGAGACCAGTCAAGAGGGGACTAATAAAATGACTGTCAGGGTCAGTGAGGCAGCACCATTTGGGGAGAGGAAGGAGACAAGGAGCTGCTGATTGCATCTAATTAGACCTTTTGTTTCCACTTTGAAACAGTCTTTCCAATGCACTCTGAGAATAGGAGGATCAGTCAGTTCTGTGGCTTGCACTGTCCTTACAGGGACAGCAGGGGAAGGAAAAGCCCAGGTACAGCCATCATCAGCCTCACCATCTTCCCTCACCGCTCGTGTGGCTCAGAGCAGCCTTGTTCTTCCCCAGTCCCCAGTGAAGCCTCTGTAGAGAGGCCCAGAGTTGCTGTGTAGCCACACTTGCAATGTTCTCCCACATTTTAAGCACTACAAGGTCCTCACGGGGTCTTGCTCAGAGTGTAATATCCTGCCTAGCTCAGGTTTTCCTCCCTGTAGCTCAAGGTTCCTACATGGAAACAACTGTAAATGGAGGGCGCCTCAATCCCCCTGTGCCCTGGATTCAAACTGTATTACAGTGACACGTGCTCAAGTGACAGAGTAACACACCTGATCGCAGTAGATCACATTATAACAAGGTTGTTGCAAAACACTCATCAACCTCGTTTTTGCAACAGTCATTGTTCTCCCCGGGTTTCAGTGCAGTGCTTAAACCAGACTCCAGGACATTTTTAAGTGAGGCACACAGCTCCATGCTTCAGGACAAAGCCTGGCCCTCTCCATGAGCTACTCTTTCACTACTCTGCATCCATGATCTGAATTTTTACTCCAAAAGCACACTGTAACTACCTGCTAGTGCTCCAACAACAGCCCAAAGCAACCATATAGAAACTGAACAATTAAAACAATAAAAGCATTGAGTCATACAAACTACACATACCTATAATGTCACAGATTAACTACACAGCTACTTACTGAGACTTGTTGGGTGGTGCTTTGTACCAGATCTTCTTACTGAGTGCTGACCTGTGAGCCTGTTCCCTCTTCTGCTGCCGTAACTTGCAGGCAGACCTCTGCCCTTCTGCAAACCACAAGCTGTCCAGAGTAGGGCTGCAGTGAAGGCATATCTGATTCCTTCCACCAAAGCCACCCCATCTTCTAGAAAGGAAGACAAAGTTTGATTTACCACATGCTGGGACTATGCACACTGCAGCTGCCGCTTTTCCCACTTACCTAAAGGGAGGACATGTCCCACAGTCCCAGCTCCATGGCTGTCACCAAACTAGTTCTTCATGTGAATGGCACAGACAGTGCCTGCAGCAGGAAGCAGAACTGAAGGATGATACTTCAGCTTCCCTCAATAGGCAAGAGTTAGGCTACCCCTTATTTTCCAGCTTCCTCTGCTGGTGAGTGTTAGCGCTGTTCAAAGGGCCGCTTCTTGCATGGGGAGCACCAGTAGGAGCCTCAGGGCTTTGGACTGCCAGGGTGATGAAGGCATTGCAACGGCAACACACTTGTACCTCAGAGGTTGTCCTAGTTTCTGCATGAGACTGAGCCTTGTCCCTGCAGTGGGCTCAAGCAGTCTGAGCCACCCTCACAGAAACAGAAGGTGGTTACTTGGCCAAACACTCTCTTTCTGAAGTATAAACTTTCTCAAAACAAACAAACCAAAAACCCCTTGAGGCTCAGAAAAGACCAGTGAACCATAAAGAGCTAGTGAGACAGTCTAGGTCCAAATTAGCGGCACTGAATTGTGGGTCAACAGTGCAAAACCTTTCAGCTTTTTGCTACCAGTATCAGAAGAAATCCAGGGTGCATTTAAACTCCAGCACCTTTCCACAGTTTAACAGTAAATGGCCTATATTGAATAGTTGGCAACACATGCACTCCCCTTGTTTTCCTTCCTTGTTAAATGTTTCCTGGCATGGTGACAGGTAAAGCATAATACAGCTTGGCAATATGGCTTTTACATGGTGAAACAGCTCCTCCGTGCTATGCTAGAATACATATTACTGTGACAGGGGGCTTTATTCTGAATTATCTGCACATACTAAAAGCCAGTGGGAAATTGGAGGAGAGTTTAGTGAAAACTACATAAGATTTTGTTACTGCTGAGCGGAAAATTTTGGATGGAAATCACGGAGTATGGGGCTTAATCACAGCTCCTTCTGCTCAGCACTCTATGTAAGGCAGCCCCAGCCATTAAAAATTCACTTGGGAAAGGTGGATGGTTATCCAGCATTAAGCATGTTTCTGTGGCACTGAATTCTTCAGATCGCTTGGGGAGGTAAGTCATCCACTTTTTAACCTGACAGTGCTTGTTGATAAAAACAGTACAGAGAACTGGATGGGGCACTTACACAAAGCTGATAGATGAGATAGATGGAAAGGATTTATCCTGTGGCAAGGGATCTGGTTAGGAATAAAGCTGTGCTGACTTCCAAGCATGGAGATGGTCAGGTTATGCAATTATTTCTTAACACATATGTAAGTGCTGGGGAGCAGAAACCCACCCAAGCCTGGCTCTGTGCTGCACTTCCTTGGAGACAATCTTCTCCAGAGCCACTGTTGTGCCGCACAGAGGCATCTTCACTTGGCAGCTCTCTGAAATGTAGGAGCCATTTTGCATTTCAAATTTATGAGAAATTTTGTAACAGGAAGCTGGTGTTTAACAAAGGTCTTGCTTTCTCTGTGGAGATAAAATGCTAAAGACATTGTGACTGATAGAAGTTGTTGTTGAGAGCTTGAGCTGAAGAAAATGACCAAGAGGAGAACAAAACAATTTCTGAGCCAGCAGGTTGTTCTGTTTCTTTCTCATGGACTTATTTTCATACTAAAAGTTTTCTTTTTGCTGTTTTGCCCAGTTTATGAGGGGTTTCAGGCAATGGTCATCACTGGGGTGTTTGATGGGGTTTTTTTTTTCCCTTGAAGCTTGTTTCTATTTATTATCAAAAAGATGTGCTTACTTCATATTCTCAGATTTTTAAAACTGATTTCAAAAAATTCAGTCTCAGGTTATTTTCACCATCCCACACCCACCAGAGGCCCCAGACAATGACCTGACAGAGAGCTTGAAGATCAAGAGAATGTAAGTGTCCAAGTGAATGGGGCCTAAAAAGAGTCTGTGCTGGTGTAGACCACCCTATTAAATGAGAAGATTGTTGTCTTTACTGTCTTGGTTATCTCAGTCACCATGAAATCTCACAGGAAGACAGAAACCATCTCTGGTGTCCTCTGCAGAACGGTGTTGGAAGCATGATCAGAAATATTGAGGAAACAAGTGATTATATTCTTCAGATGCTGCCTACCACTGGCCACAGAGGGTATCCACCATGCAGGGCAACGAGGTAAGCTGGATAAACAGGAGTTAGTATTGGGAAGCAGGGGTGAACAAAGGCAAGAAATGTTCTTTGCCATTATTGTTACATGAATCCTGGAGATTTGCATCAATGGAGACATTCCAGAATAAAAGTAACTGTGCCAAAAAAATACAAGGGAAAATGAGAGACCTGTGGTTACCTCAGCCATTTCTACTGGATGCTTCTTAAGACCTCCAAGTGACTAACACAGTTCTCACCAACTGAATCTCAGCCCTGCAGCCTTCATCCGTGCTCCATGCTACATGACAGGGAACTGACCATACTTTGAAGTCAGGAGACATATTTCATAAGTAGTCTGTCAGCAGAATTATTTCTGAGGCCCTTGATTAATAATGTAGGACATCAGTGATCTTGGAAAACTTTAACATCAGCACTGTACTTGGCTGAACAGAACAGCTGTTGACATCCTTGTTGCTGTTTCTTGGCTGAAGACAGATGTTTGTGAGGTTAGATGGAAAAGGCTAGAGTGTATAAACATACTGGAGTCAGTGGAAAGCACTCACCACTTCCTTATACTTATGTGGTGACTCAAGCTGTATTCTGGGAGCAATATTAGGTTATAATTGCTCCATGGGTGGAGCCAGTGGCATCTCTTAGGAGCTGAGACACTCCTGATACTTGTATGATGATGTCTGAATAGTCCTCGCATAGCAGAGAAAATACAAGTGCATTAGGGAAGAGCAATAAATACCATCAACTGCTCTACTGGATTAAATTTTTGAAGGGTGCTCTGGTCTCAGATGTTAATGTAGTGGCTTAATTTTCCTTGAAAGGGTCATCATAAACTTGGGAAAATATAATTCAGGGATGAGGCATAGTATCTGGTGTTGAAAACAGGTTGGGTGTTCTTAATGGCTAAAAAAGATTGGTCAGCAGCAGATCAGACGTGTAAAAATATGACCTCTCTAATGCTCCCAAGTTCAAAATTATTTGCTCGGTAAGTGTCATTTGAACAACTTAAAGCTTCACAGTTTACTAAAGGATGTGTTTTGTATTCTGGTCCAAGTATGACTACACCAGAAAATGCTTTCCCTGCACCATCTGAAATACCAAATGTAAGGCAAAATTTTGCTTCACACTTCCATGAAGAGCTAAAGCCTCTCCATCCACAATAATATACAAACTACATAGTAAATCATCCTCCTGAAAACATTTCATCCACTTTGTATTTTCAGTCCAATGATTAAGGGCTTCTGTAAGTAAATCTGCTCTTTCTTTCAGGGAACAAAACTGCCCTGAGCTCACAGACACTTTCACCTTGAGGATCCCATAAGAAAACATTTCTGGGAATGGAGAGGTAAGAACACATCTCAGGAGGTCCCAGGGCTCTGCTGTTCTCAGACCTGTCCCCTCAGACAGTCCCACAGAGAGAAACATCAAAGCAGGAAGCAAGTTTCATCCTGCAGAGGGGAGCACCTGTGCCAGAGGCATGCTCAGGAATGATCAGACTATTACAGGTATAGAAAATTTGCTGTGATCAGTCTTCATTAATATTTCTTCTTTCCAGCTTTATTTCTCAGGCTGTGAACTTCTCCGCCTGCACAGGAGCTGCTTCTGTAGCCCCTAAAGAAGTCACTGGGAGCTTTTCTGTTCATGCTGTGGGAATGGAGATTTTTAACCTGCTGCCCAGTTAAATGGACAGGTGAACTCAAGATTTTGAGCATTAATGTGATAAAGTTGAGAAGTGGGGCTAGCAAGAAGTTTGGTGAGGGTGGTCATGATTTGCTGAAGATCTTGAGGTGAAGGATGACATGGACTTGGAAAGAAGCCAGAACAAGTAAGTTCGCCATGTCTCTTATGTTGAGAAATAACCCTAAGCAGAAAACAGGTCACTGTCCCCAGAGTCCTGTGGTTCTTATATTGAAACCATCACCATTACAGCATCGGAGGAGGTTAACAACCAACCCACTTCTCCGAGCCAGTAGACACAAGGCAGAAAGCAGCTGGAGGGTGCCCAGAGCTGCTCCTAGGCTACAGCCACGAGGGAAAAAAATCAACTTGTTTTGCTGCTGCAGATACGAGACAGGTTTGAAGCGGTTCACTGCTGTAGGACTAACGGTTCTTAAGCACTGATTAGCTGATTTAGGATTAAGCATGCGTTATTCCAGTCCTTGTGCCATCTGATGGACTTTCAGAAAAGAACACCCCACCACCAGGTGCAGGTGATGTTTGTTATTATTTAGGTGTTAATGATTTGGGAATTAAAGCATTTTAAAATTTAAATACTATAAATTCTTAGGGAGAATTAATAGAATTAATATGTTTTTTTCAAAGTTCAGTAATTTCTATTATTAAATCTGCTTTTGTGTTTTGCAGCATTAAACCAGTAATTATCTTGCAGATACGCAATAAAACACAACTAACAAAATAGGGTCCATCAGAATGTATCATCTACCATTATTTATCTATGTTTGTGCCACAATTTCATCACTTGATCAAATAATAGCAGATTCCACAATATGTCATTCACGTATCCCCAGTTTATCTATAATGATTTTCCTCTTGTCAGCTCATTTCTTGAACCTTTGCAGAATCTGGTTTCAATAGTACTATAAACAATCATCATTGCATTGTAAAACTGGAAACTCTCCACTAAAATAGTGTTTTGATCTAGGTTGCCATAGTAATAAGTCTGTGCTCCCCTCTTTGGAGGCCTTGTTATATGAAGTATCTGTGATTTGCTCAGAATGGCCCCAGTTCATCTGTCAAAGTAGGTTTTTCCTTTTTTAAAATAATGATCTAGAAAATCCCACAGTGGCAACAAATATTTTACAACCATAACGAGAAACATTGTATCACTCAAGCTTTGTAAATCTATGCCATTATTGCATTAGAATAAATCACTTTCCTTAGGTATATTACTTAGAAATATGCAATTCTAATTTTAGAGCGAGTATTCAATAGGGGGTATTTATTTTTATGTAAAGAGAATTATTAACTTTGACTTCAAAAATACATCACATGTCAGATTGTGTTTAGAGGCCCTGCAGCAAAAAGAAAAAAACCTGAAATTCTTTCTTATTTCTATCAAAATATCACAAATATCCAGTCAGCTTCAGATTTAGTTACCCTAGTCCATTCTTAGGTGCTGATTTTTATAATGAGATCAGATATTATCACAGATTTTACAACTGCACACTTAGATAAATGATATTCAGATTATATACTTGCAAAAATAGAAGTCTGAAAATACATCAACGGCACTATGAAAATATATCATGATACATTATTTTAAATAGAAATGCTCCAGTTGGTTACAGTAATTTGATACATGAACTATGATATTTCCTCCTGCAGGAATGAGAGTAAACAAACACTACATCAACACGCCAGTGACAGACTCCATGGAAAAAAGTGAGGACAGGGACCATATTTTACCTAAGAAAAATTGTTAAGTTGGTTACTTTATGCAAGTCACTACCAGCTACAGGATTACTTCATGTAACTCACTGTCAGCTACTGCCTCATAATACCTGACGGAGGAATATTAAAATCATCAGTGGGAGGAAGTATGGAAGGTATCTATCTCTTATTCAATGAATTCTAATTAAAAAGTAATTACCTTTCAGTGAGGACTCTGCCAGCCTCAGGCCTCTCCTCACACATAATGTTAGTTGGCTCCCTGGCAAACAGAGGGAGATGAGCTGAGGTGCATATGCATATTTCCTTACATTTTGCCAGTCACTTAGTTCTAAGTAGTGCCAGATCATGGGAAGTCTTCGAAAATAGTTTTATATCATTTTGCCAAGTGGATCCCCAGAAGACGCTGTGGGGGCAGAGGTGCTACACATCTTCTGTTATAATTGACCTGGGCTTTGAGATTTCTCTGTCATGATGTATCCCAGAAAGATGCATGATGGGAAGAAACTTGTTATTCCTCCAGCAGTGCCAAATGGACAAGATCAAGTAGGCCTGGGACTTGAAAAAAAAGCAAGAAATATTGACAGATAAGTAACCACTCCAGTAAATGACAGGCTGGCACAAGAAGCTTGATTTCCTTGGGGTTCAGAGGTAATCTATTAACCTTAGAACATTTCAGTGCAAATCTGATAGATTTTTTTTTTAATTCAAAAATATAAGATGTTTAATTGAAATAATTAGGTATGTTTTGATTTCTTTTACTCCTTGCAAGTTAGCAGAGTGAGAACAAAAATCCATCCATGACTAAAAAAGCTAAAGCTAGACTTAATTCAACCCAAAATATTTATTTATTAGATTACCAAAATTGTATCTGTAATCTAGTTCAAGAACATTAAAGGTGTCCTCCGAGATGCTGTCATTTTTTATGGCACTGTGACTGACGCTGAAACATTTGTTTTGCAATTCTTTGAACAGTAGCTCATCAACAGCCAGGGAAATGCTAGGACAAATTAAGGTCAGTAAGGTGGGCCAAGCTAATTAAGAGCAGAATTTGTCTCTTGAGACTACTGGCCCCTTTAGTGAACTCCGTGCCAGCCCAGCCCATCCTGATGCATGTTCTAGGGCCCAGGAGTAGCAGAATTCTCGTGGGTGCTGTGTACAAACACATCTGGTGGCTGAGACTCAGGGTGGAGCACTAGCTTTCCATGCTGGCATGATCCAGAACAGAAGGAATACAATACTCTGGATTTAGGCTCAGTTACAGAGGATTTCTGTAACTTTTACTTTGAGATGTTCTCATCTTCCCTCTGTTTGCAGCTGGGAATTCTCTTGCACTGAGAGGTATCCTCTTGGCCAGAAGCAGCTTTGCTGCCTTACCCGAAATTCTGTTGACATTTGGCTGAGGTTCCAGTTAAAAAAATAATTCCTGCTCTCCCTTGTGTGTCTCCCTGCTGAATTCTTGTATCCTGCAAGGCTCTCTGGGTCAGCCACATCCAGACTCGTGGCACAGCAAGAGCAATGTTGTACATTGCCTCAGGCCCTGCTAAAGAGGTTGCTGGAACAGAGAGGGAAGTGGATGAAGAGGCCAAATTCCCTCCACCTTGCAATTCTCTAGACAGACTATATTCCTCCTACAACCCATTCTCATCTTCTGTTGCAGGACCAGCATGAGGAAAAAGCTTTAAAACAGTGGAACACAAAAGGAAACAGAGGATGAATCGCCTTGGCCTCACCATGCAGTCTACGTCCAAGCATTCTTAATTGACATCTTCCTTGCTACAGTTTAAATGGATCACACTTTGATCTATCCACCCTTGAGAGCAGATTATTTATATGAGTTGAACACACAGCACAATAATTTCCTCCTTTCTTCCCATAAATGTTTAGATATTTGTTAGAAGTCTGTTACACCTTCTTATTTACTTTCTCTGGGTTAAATTACACCACTCATTCAATCTTCCCAAGTAGATGATGTTTTCCAGACCACTGCCTGTTTCTGTTCTTATCCTCTGGACAGTTTCTTATTGATCATCTACTTCTGGAGATTAGTCTCTTCAGCTGTCACAACAGGCCAAATAAGGTAACAATTGGTCCTGGAAATGAGTTATGTTGATGAAAGAGAGAGGCTTGGTGTTCACTGAGATTGGTGGAGGCTCACAGGAAAGTTGATACAGGTTTGGTCCCACAGATCCATTTTTTCGAAGATGGGGTTTTAATTCTGGATGGATCAATACTTTCTGCCAAGACCCCAACGTATGCTCACCATGAAGTACATGAGTAATTCATTAAAGTTAAGGAAATACAATGTGTAGATTCAAACTTCTGCCTGCATTTTACAGAAACAGGAACTGCCTACAACATACCTACAAAAAATCCCCAAAATACTGCTTAATATTTCCAATATTTTGCTTTTAATTTTTTTCTTAGTTCTACTTATACATTAATAAAACTAAATTATATTCCCTTTTGATATCTTCTCTTTTTAAATTACATGACACCCAATTCTCATTTATACCAAGACTGCTTTTTGGCTTGCTCTTGATAATAGCATGTAAATTAGATACAATAAAATATACCCCCACCTAAATGTCCCTCTGCTCTGTCATAGTGATGTAACATAGCATTAGTGTAAATGAATCATGGACCTCAACTTTGTAGATCCATTTTGATTTTATAAGCTTGAGGTCTTAGCATGATGCAAAAGCAGGTACAGTTGCATTTCCAGTAAGCTGTTATTATAGTCATAATGCCATAACATACATTTTCAAAAAATAGTAATGTAGGTTTTTCCATGCATAATTTGGTGGCTTTGGGAATATTTGAAGAGGGAATGTGTTGGATCTGGATTCTGAAATATACCTTAATGCCTTCTTGCTAATTATTGTTGGGCCATCTGGAGTGCTCTGCAGTCACTTTATGAGTTCTCTCTTGACCCATCCCACACTTTCCATCAGCTCAGTATGGACACAGCAATATTCAGTTTTCTCATGCTGTGAGGGGTTAGGTGAGGCAAAGGCTCAAACACAAGAGTCTTATCCTATCTCCTAAATCTTCTTTTGTCCACCTGAAGTTTTCTAATTGTAACAGTGAAGAACATAATGGGAAGAATATTGACTTGTTTAATTTCAAGCAGGCTATGTGAACTATCTTTACAATAACTACGTGTTTCAATAATTTATAACTATGATGCTATACCTGACAAAATGATTCACATAAGTAGAGCAATGTGCACTTTAAGTTTAAAGTCAAGGTCTTCCTTGCTCATTTTAATGACTTCTCTTGTGCACAAGATATTAATATTCCTGTGAGCAAACATAACACTGACTCATTAATCAATAAGGGCTGGCTCCTCTACATAATAACAATAGCTGTACCAGATAATTAACTTTTGTTCCGTTTGCTTTAGTTTGTACATAATTTCCAGTGGCTGACACTGGATAATAAAAAGCTTTGCAGATGACAGACACCTTTTAAAATCCCTTTTACTAGTTTTGGAAAATGATCCACACCTACTGATATAAGTAAAATACAATGTAGGTGTCTGTGTGTGTCCATGCCATACTTAAAAGGAGGCAACTGACAATAAATAAAAGATCTAATAAATATTGTAAGGCTTCAGTGAGTCCTGCTGTTAAATTGTAGCATAGTGAAGGATTTGCATTTTCCTGTCATGTAGTTATAAGGCAGACTAGAGATAAAGGTATGTCTACAATTAAATGAGTATTCTAGGCAACTGGCAGATTTCCCGAGTCCAGACTGGGGTAAGAAACACAGATGTTTCTGCACCAGCTTTTTTCCTCTAACACAATTTAAATATTAAGGCACGTTCAGTAAAGGTGGCAACAGCAGAAACTCTGCTGCAGCCCTGAGAGACTTACCATGGGGTGAGGTACAGCATTGTGCCAGAACACAAAGGAAAAGGCAACTCTAAATCCAATCCTTTTGGTTACTGATTTTGCAGGATAGCTCCACAGCCAGCTGCAGCAGCATCTCCCAGGAGCCCATGGACTGTGGCACAGGGGCAGGCACACTCAGCATGGGAGCCAGAACCCCCAGGGCACGGGCACTCACAGGGTGCCACTGTGAGGCACCAGAGAGGGATGGCTCTTGGCACAGATCATCATTTTCTTTGCTGCCACTGCTATGGATTTTTAGTAATTGGAGATGTTACTTATGTTTTCTTCCTTAAAACAAGCAAGCAACCTAAAACACACAGGGAGATAACTTGGTGTCATTAGCAGAGCAGGCTGGAGAGGGATAAATCTGCTGTATGCAGGACTTGGAGGGTTCATAATCTACTTTCCCTCCAAAGTGAAAGTAAATTTTTCTTTGAAAATAAGTCTCAAATCACTTAATGCTTTCTTTTGACATTTTACATGTTTAAATTGTTTCCTCATTTAGAATATAACATAGTATTAAATAAACCACACGAGTGCTTTGAAAAGCAAAAATTGAAGTACTATATTTCATAGATATCAATCTGTCTGACAAATAATGAGTTTCTGCCACCTCTATATTTCTTTCTGACTGATATGGGTTGTTGGAGAAGTCAGCCTGGCATTCTGCAGTTTCAGAGATCATGGAAGTGCATTTTCTGAAGAAAATAACGTCCCACTGACTTTTCTTTAACTGGATACTTAACTGTAGACATTAGTTCTGAAATCAAATGTGCTTATAATCCAGTGTAGAAGAAGACAGTTCAGTATAACACACCTATCACTGTTCTCATCTGTAGCTGTTTGTTTCCTTTGGGATACCAAGTGTTGCAGGGCCAGAAATTTGACTACAAAAATCACCGCAGCTCATTGACACTAACTGAGCTGCCATGATTTGCCCAGATGAAGATAATCCCTTCGATCTGATGTTGATAAGGCATCCTCACAAATGTGAGCATGAACCATTTGTGAAATGTTTCTGCTTTCAGGTTCAAAGATGAAGATAGCTATCACCTTCTATTCATACAAAACACCCCATGCAGAGAATGCCTTGATTAAGCCTTAAATCAAAAGCTAAAACATGTGAAACAAAGGAGCCTCATGCACCTGTTAGGGAAAAATGTAGGCTACTAAGTGAGCACCTATTTGCATTATACAGTATGTTCTCCAGCAGGAATAAAATATACTGCAAGTCAATGGTCCGTCAGCTTCTATATAGAAGGGAAAACATTGTTGTGTTCAAAATTGTGGAAATATCAATATTTCAAAAGGTAGTTTTACGGTTCATTCAAGCACTGATAAGAAATCATTACACTTTTTAAGAATATTGATGATTACAGAGAGGCATTTAATGGAGGGAAAGCCTTTTTTTGCAGTTCGTTAGTTTGTGCATGTCTAATTAACTCTTCAAGACTCTTTTGCATGAAATACTAAATACTGTTTTAACCAGGTAATTTTTATACCAGTTACAAGCAAACATCTCCACCTCATAGTAATTTCCTTTCTATGTCTCCCCAATGAGTACTGTCAAGTTCTAGGCAGAGTTCAATGCAGGAAATACATGAAAAATCAGCACTTAAATCACCTATTTTTTCCTACAACTGTAGGCTAACCAAGGAGATGATTTAGTAGATTAGACATTAGATTTGGAATATGTAGGCCCCTGAACAAAGTGGTTCACCTCTTTGTCTATCAAGATAGGTTATGAGGATTGTTTATGTGGTAGCTGTTAGATCCTGCTTGAGTTATCTGGGCACTAGGAGTGGAAAAAAATGTGCAAAAACAACGTGTAAAAACCCTAACAGCTCCAGTGGCACAAAACAGTGCAAAAGTACCCACAGACCTGCCAGAAAGATCCCTGTTCCCAGTGGGGTTGTGTGGACACTCCCTCCTGAGGCTTCTCCCACTTAGCAGGCTATGGGCTAACTAGGGCAAGAAGAGGATTATGGTACAGCTGAAAGCACAAGGATAGATGTGCATGTGGAAGGCACTGGCTGGGCTCTGCAAAACAGTGTCATTAAACATGACCTCTGAGGCTATTGCAAACTTCTGTGGTATACAATCAACTATTAAGTCAATGAAATCATTTGTATCAAAGATATTGTGACACTGTCTGAACATGGGAATGGAAAATAAAAAGACAGCCCTGCATGTACATATGGTCATGGTCCAGTGCAGTGAGTGTTACTGCTTGGTTTGCTGAAGCATACTGGACAAGCTTTAGAGCTTGTTATTTTTGCAAGAAGAACAGTGGAGGAAACCTCTGATGTATGTTTCAGTAAAAAATACAATCAGAACCAAGGCAAATGTAAGGCAAATGTTTTGCAGTTTCAACATCAAAAATGACCCTCTATGCAAAGCTCCTGTGATTACAGAGAAATATCTTCCCCTGTGAATATTTCCCATCTTTATTCACCTTGGTTCTTGCCCCAGAAGATTGGAAGCAGAGTTATGGGCCTCTGTGGAGAGATCCTATTCTCACAACATTTCTAGGCCCCATTTTGCTGAACCGACAGATGTGGATCATTGGGATGACTCTGACAAGCACTAGAATTTTAGTTGCTTAGTGGCATCCAGATCCTTTGGGGGTTTACTCCACATTAGTGAGAAAAGCTGTGCCAGCCTTATCAGCTGGTGTGCACTAGTCCTCTTTGCTCCCAATTGGATCTGGAAGGCAACATTCACCGCTTGCTCCTGCTGGGCCAGATGTGGCACAGCCAGGCAGAAGCAGCAGGGCACCACTCACAGCAGCTGGCTCTGCCTCCTTTCTAGCTTCCATGTGGACACAAAGGCATGGAGATCCCCTGCTGGTGGAGACCTGGCTGCAGAGTCCATGGGGCTTGGTGCCACCTGGGGTAAACCATGTGGGACCCTACAGGCCATCAGGTATTTTTCAAGAAGATCCTGGAGTCCAAAAATAACATGATCGCATAGCCTGCCTATGCTGAGCTTTTGTAGTATTTCTTTTTTTCCCAGTTCCTTATTATGACAGTATTATGTGAGAATGGATAATAGCACCAGGCATTTGTCCCCATATTTAGCTGGAATGAGTGCCTTATCTAAGGGAAAAGAACACAGAACTGTACTTGTTGACTTTTGTACTCTCTAAACCCTTTTAAATTTAAACAGAAGCATTAACACTCTCCCCGACAGGAAAAACAAAACCAAAACCAAAACAAAACAAGAAACCACCCACCCCAACCAACCAAATCATAAATACCAAGAGGATTACTCCATCTGTGGTATTATTACTCACCCTCTGGTTTCTACCGGGTGGTAGGTCAGGCTGCAGAAATATTCTCTGTTAACAGCAATAAAGTTACTTTACTGATCTTCAAATTCTTCCTTAGAAAACTCTACTTGGTCTATTACCAAAAAAAGAGAGAGAGATGTTTAGAGAGCTGACATGCTTAAGACTGCAGGCTTTGGGGCTTTCTCTTGTCCCAACAGTGCTGAGCACATTTCCTTGTCTCCTTGCCCTCTCCGTGTGCTGGCAGACAGCCACCAGCTCTTTGGGGCTCAAAGTTTCATGGTCAGTGCCAAGCACAAGCTGGTCCCTGTCCATAAACGGGACATGAGTGCTACCTTAATATGAAGAGTGACTGGAAAGGTTTGGTGAACCTAGTGTGGGATCCTTGCCCCTTCCAGTGCAAACTCATGCCAGTGACACCAGTGAGTCTTCCTGAATCAGGAAAGGAGTTGGACCCATGTTTTCCACCGTTTGCATCACATATACCATCCCACAGCTGCCAACTCTGCAGCTGCCATGGGCTGCTTTAAATATCAAAGCCTGAAGAAGCTGAACTCCTTTGCATTGCTACTTAAACCACCTCTGGGATTGCTCAGATCTGGTGAAGCAGCATTCTACTGTTTTATGCAATGGAAGCCCCAGACCCAAGCAAAAGACCATTAACAGAGAAAACTAGATTTCTATTAACGTGCTGCATGAGTTCTCAAGGTACCTCTTTACCTAGAGATGAGGAGTATCCCTTTCTTCTGAAAAGCCAGAAAGATGTGTGCATGTGCTGGGGATGACCAGGGATTGTAGCCAGATTGCCTGTCCTCCTGGCTGGTTTTAGGCTTATATAGTTAGATTTTTACTTTGATTCACACACACACAAAAAACTCTCTCTCTCTCTCTCACCTGATTGCTGATAACTTTTTTTAAATAAATAGACTCCTATGTTTCCACATTCAAGTTGGTGTCTCCAGAAGTGTCCATGTAAAGATTAGTGTTAGCTACCAGCAGCTGCAGAAATGATAAATGATGGTGTATCTCTACTTTGTCTATCTGTAGCTGCATTAGAATGTGTTGGTTGTTTAGAAAATGTAGTGCCCTCATCAGGGGGTTTAATACCACTTAAAATTTTACCCAGATAATCCACATCAGGATTAGTGACACTGTGAATTAAGGATTTGGCAGCAATAAATATGGGTTACCCTCAAGCAGGACCATTATGAGAGAATGATCCCTAAACCTGTACCTCTGCCACATAAACATTAAAAATGTCCTGCTGACAATGTTGTGTGAAAGAGCCAATTCTTTCACACTCCAAAATAAGTTCCAGCCTTAATATATTCTTATAGGAACAGTTGAGGGATATTGAGGCTATGTAAATCCACCAAGGGTTTTTCTTGACCTGCAGATATTCACTGTAAGGAAATGCATGCCATGCTCTGCTGTGTGTGGACTGGGAAAAGCCCTTTTAGGGACATCCATAAGGCAAGTGAGACAGGTAAGTAGAAGTTTACTGCCTTATTCTGACTCAGTCAATCCTGGAGACAATTAGGAGCATGCCACTACCACTATGTTGTGAATTTTGGAAGAAAGGATTGTCTGATTGTGTCTTTACCTCTTTTGTCCCAGAAGAATTGTCTGTGCAAAAACAGGTTAAATATATTTACTCCTTCTTCACCAATTCTTCGTCTGCTGAGAGGCTGTTCTGTAGGCTTCAGACATCTCCTGCAAAGAGGTAACACCCCCCAGGTTTGCACAGTGGCAAGATGCATGGGAGCCTGTTTCAGAATTAGATATTCTGGAGGACACAAAGTGGGGTGGGCACAGTATCTCCTATGACTTCCTGTGCAACAGCTTGGAATTGACCATTCCCTACACTGAAGTGAGGCATTATTTTATTTTTGATACCTTAAGGCCTGTACAAAGTGCAAGTTTTAGGCAGAATATGCTGAAACTGAAAAAAAACCAGACACATTTAAATTTCACTCTGGCTAGTTCAGCTAATCCCTGCAAAACAGGAGTACTGCCAACATTAATTTTTCATCCAGTTAACTCATATTGAACATATCATCACTAGTTACTTAAAATTGAATCTATTTTTAATAGAAAAATTGATACTGGAATATGAAACATGAAGTAACACATCATTGTTCTGCAAAACACTAAGCTTTTAAAGATAGCATTGTAGACTGGAAACAGGCTGAAAAAGGTAAAAGGTTATTTCCAACATTAAAAGTAATCTACATGTTCACCAAAGCCTAGATCATCTCAAAGCAGTAATTATTCACTGACTGTAGATAGCCTTATTTTGATATTTGCTGTATGTTTAGTATTCATCACAGCAGATTATCACAGGATTACTGCAACATATTTTTCCTTTCAGTAAAATCTTATATTCAGGTAATCTGGACTTTTTTTGCCCCCCTTCACAAAATCTGCTTTCATCAGCCTCCAAGCCTGACTAATAGCCAGTTACTTCAGTTTCCACATGATTATCCCTTCTTGCATTTTATAAAAAGATATCTAAAATTCTTTTCTTTGTGTAGTGCAAAGCATACTTTTAAAATTCATAGCCACCAAATATGTGTGCATGATAGCAAGAATGGCTGCTTCTCTTTCATACTACAGGGCAAACAGCCAGACTTTAAAGGCTTCATAATTAGGGACTTTACCAGATTGTAGCAGAAGAGGTATTTGCCTATTTTTGCTGTAAAGTCAATTATAAATATGCAAAATTCAAAGTGTGAGTGACCAGGCCACACTTAGCAGACATAATAAGACTGCAGCCAATTAAAACAGAAAAAGGTTGAGTTCTCAGTTTTCTGCCCTGTGTGTTTCTGATGATGACACAACAACAGCTGTGAACTGCCAAAGTCATCCCAGAGAGGTGGCTCAGTCTAGCCCCTGCCAAAATGAAGGATTTGCCCTAAAAGCCAGACGTTCTTGCCACAATTTCCCACATAGAACTGACAAAGTGGTTGCTCAGCATATGTGAATCCTTTTACCACTCAATCACTTCTTTATGGCAATATCAGTCCCTTGAAGATGCAGCATAATCAGACAGGAGTATAAACAACTTTATAGCATTAATAACCTTAAATTTGTGTTTTTAATCTTTCTAACAGGACTATCTGGGTATATTTTTGTTAATGGAACACTTGAGAACTGTAATTGAAACAGTATATAAATACTTTTTTATTCTTCTTCTCATAATATAATCATTACGTGAGAAACACTAAACTAGACATTTGACTTCATTGATCTTTTCATGGACTAACAGTACAGGGAGTCATTTTCTGCCTAGGCTAATTAATTGATAGACTAATTCATTGATCAGGTTCTCCATAGCATAGTTGGTATTGACAAACACTGAATCTTTTTCCATCAGTTGTATTAGTTTGCACCAATTACTTTGTCTGTTTCACTTAAGCAATTACAATAGCTCAAAAACGACAATCAGATTCTCAGCTGGTGTAAATCAGGCTCTCTCTCCTGAAGCCAGAGAGCTGTGCAGTTTCACTCAGTTCATTTTTTTGGCTTTTAAGATTTAACAGCGACCTTTAAAACATCCAAAACAACATCAAGGATATGTGAGGCAAAACTCCATCATGTTAGCTGAAACATGTTCATCATAGCAATGAATAGTAAACATGTTAAAGGCTTGTGTACAGATGCATGACTTTGCTCCAAATCTATACACAGCCTTGGAATGCTATCAGGTGCAAAGTAAGGTGCCAGTAGACACAAATAAGCATTTGGAGTCACATAGAAGTTAGATGCTCAACAGACTCCTGTTTTCCATACCTATGTTATCTGTAAATCAGGTCCTAAGAATATCCTGCTTCCAAGCAGCCACTGCCTTTGAAGTACATGGAACATAGCCATTTCATTATATGTTAAATCTCCATTTAGACACCTGTGCTTTTTAAAAAATATTCAACTTGCTGGAGGATTTTAGGAGAATGTAGTGGTTTGTGCAGGGCTTTCTCACTTCTAGATCACTGCTGAAAGAATGTCTGGATATGGACACTGCTGCTTCATCTGTTGAGCAGAGCCAACACAGACACAGGATCACCAACATACTGCCCTTGAAATGGAAAGAACCATATGGGAGTTTTCAAAATAAAGATTAAGTAAAAGTAAGTAAATTGAACTGATTGTTTTTTGCATAGACTTTCCTTAACAAATTATTTTTCAGGTAACCCAGGCAGTCACCAAAACACACGGTTGTTACAGAAGAAGGAGGCACTGTGGTGATTTTTCAGCTAATGATGAAGAAATTAGTTTCCTTTCAAAAGCAGGCCATCTCTGTTAAGTTGGCCAATGTTGAAAAATGTGAGTCAGTTTAAACTTTCCATTAATCTCTGGTCTGCTCCTCTTAGAGTATTATGGAAAAAATGGAGCCATGCAGGAAGTAGTCTTTGTGCTTTGGCTCTACCTCCCAGCTCTGAATAACTGAGAATTCATCGAATACAGGCATTAACTGTTAGTCCCTTCTGTTAAAGTCTCCAATCACTTTTTCTCATCTTTACACGCAAAAATAAAAAAAAAAATTATATACTCTCCAGAGACACTAGCAATAGCAAGAAGTCATCAAGACTAAGAAAATTTTGCTGAGGCAGTTTCCACACACTGCTCTAAACCCAATTACTTCCTGTGCTTGACATGCTCATGGAGGCTTCCTCTTTGATGCATGGTATAGGGTAAAATAAAGTGCACATTCTTCATTAAAATGAGTGTTATTCCCTGGCATGATTAAAAGAAACTCCTATGTGTGCCCTGTCAATGATATTTCCATTTGCCTCAAACGCATGTAGATGCCAATGTACAGGTCATATTTGTAATGTTTTTGCTTAACAAAGGGTGACCAGAGTACCACATCCCACAGTGCATGAACTCCACGGGGAAAGGAGGAACATGCAGGCAAAACTGGGTATGGAGAAGAGTCATGGTAGAGTACAATCCTCCTAAAGAATGTCTTGCACCCTTCACACAGCCAGAGTGAGCCATTTGCAACACACAGTTCAATGACATGTAATTAAAATCAATAGAAAATTGACATTACATACCCAAAACAAATTAAAGCACAAATTTAATCTCTGTTTCGTGTTCTGGCATTTGAAATGGAGGATTTGCTATGAAAGTATACTGTAAATAGGCTGATATACTGTAAATAGGCTGATATACACATCAGATATAGATGTGTGTGCATATATATATATATACACACATATGTATACTGGGTATGTCTTAAGCAATTCATCTTCATGTTTTAAAATTATGATTCCTTACCTGTGAAAAGAGCTGTCCTATCATCTTCTTGGCTGATTTTCAGTATAGAGTAATCTGGCCTGACACTGATCACATGCTAGTTTTAAACAGATACCTTTATCATAGTGGGATTTTTTTTATGAGTGTCCTAACACTTGAACAACAACATAATTTCATGCGAGATCAGGTTGTGTGGATCTGATGCCTCAGAATTGCAATTTTTAATTTTATATGTTCTGTTTTCATAAAGAGTTGTAGAATATACAAAAGCAGAATAAATCTATTCTCATATTTTTCTATTTTTGATATGCTATTATCTGTAGTAGTTATATATGCTGCAGGGCAAACAATTATTTGAAATGCTATTAAACTACATTTTTCTTACCTAAATTCATGTTGTCATGCCTCTGAATGCAATATTGTCAAACCTCTAAAACTGCAGAGCATCCAGGGGAAAGCCATGCTAACGGTGGAGTTTTTTCCTGCTGGAAACGTCCTCAGCTCACAACTTCATTTGACCCAATTGCACACTGCCTTGTTGACATGTGAGATCAAGGGCCTTCCATTTATTACCCAGCTTATTTTTTGCAGAATCGAGGACCTAAAACATATGAGGCTGATATGGCCTTTAGTTACCAGTGGCTGGGTTCTCCGGTGACTCATGGGGCCAGGGTAGATACACTGACCTTGGCATTCTCAGCATCCATAGAACTCATCTTGGGTTCAACTCCCTGAATTCTGACCAATGTTCCATTGCTGTTCGTCCTGGGTGCAGTGAAGTCTTGCAGAGCTTCCAGCATTTTCAAACTCGTCTGTCTCACCTCGAGAACTACTGAAAATGATACCTTCACAGACAGACAGTAAAGTCTGGTTTATGTCAGATACAGCATTTTGCAAGTGTGGCATTATCATCAATAAGCATGTCTGTGCATTTTGAGTCAATCAACTGTGGTCTTTCATACACTACTCAAATATTTTTAAAAATTAAACAAAACCAGAACCGATGTTTTTGACATGGAAATCATTCCACAACTGACAATTGATGGGGTCCTGAGTAATTTGATCTAGTGGGGCGGGGGGTTTGGAACTAGTTGATCTTTAAGGTCCATTTCAACCCAAGTCATGCTATGGCATAATATCTGCAACTTAAAGATCGTTATTTCCTACTCCAACCACAATCGGCAGACTCTTCTGTATTGCTCATGCTATGATCTCTTACAGCCTTTGAAACATCTGCTCTTGGCCCTGGACAGAATTAAGACATGGTTGATGTAGGATGATTGTCTTTGTATTTCTAAGGCTTTGGCCACGAGGTCACCTTCTGGTGTGGACAGAAATGGCAACCACCTGTGGCACCACACTTGCCAACCCATGGTCATTGAAACTGATCCTTGCCAGTACCTGGATTACCCTACAGCAGGTGTTTGGATATACAGGATTGTGCTGCTGCTGCTGCCACCAAACAAACAACTCCTTACATTGTGTTGGAGATGCCACTGGGGGACAGAGGCCAGCTCTGCTCCTGTGCCCTCCACCACCTTCTATGGGATGCAGGGCTGGGCTGCCACCTTGCCCCAAACCCTCATTCTTGGGGCGTTCAAGTTTGCCAGCCTTGCTGAGGAGCTTTGAGCCAGCTTTGGCTGTCACACACAGTCTCTGAAACTTGTCATTTAGCCCCTGGCTGTGAAGTGCAATAGTCTAAGATTTAGAAAGTGTCCTACAGAGGACTGGGTGACCTGGTTATATCTAGTTATTCTGCTATGTCTTTGTTCAGATTCTCTACAGAACAACCTCATTTTCATTCACAGCAGGAATGAAACCCCTTCCCCTTACCCCAAGGAAATCTCATAGTCCAGCTTCATTTCATGCTCCTCAGTTACAATGATGGGCAACAGAAACTATTTTTCCCCCCTTTTTTTTTCTTCTCTGCATAATTTCAAAACATTAAATTTTCCTACAAACCAATTAGCTATAGAATCTGACATGAAATTCCAAACTTGTTAATTTCCAATCCTGATTATAAAGATTTGCTACCAGTTGTTTCAGCAGAAATCACAGGCCCCCAAAACCCCCAAATGTTTAAATGAATTCTATCTCAACATATTACAGTCCTCATGCTTCTAAACTATGCTCAGAAGCCAGAAAGGCAACATGATTTAAATGTTTTATTTACTATTGTGGTTTTCACCAGGAAATTTCATTCTGTCTTCAGAGTGACAGTAAGAAACAATTACTGAAAAACGTACACAGTTCTCTAATTTAGTTTTCAATAGTTGATGAATGAAATGGGAAGATTTGACCACACTAGGTCACAGAAAAGTCATTTTGGTAGACTTCTGCTCCCCTCTGACAAGTAATACAGTGAACAAGGATGGTTCTACACAATGTCTGTTCATGCAAAACTTGGTTTCTTATTATCATTGAACACAGCAGAAATCTGCCTTCTCAGTCTGAGCAACTGTTTCTCAATCAATAATTAAGTAACTTTAAGGTCTAGATCTGTACAAGGATATTGATATTTTCACTGAAAATGAATCAATATGAACAGGGTAAAGCATCTGAGTAAGCCTTTTTAATGGCAGTGTTTTGGCTGTGAGAAGTAAATTAATTGATTAAATGAATGACAAATATTGGACAACCAAAGTAAATCTTTTCACACTTCCACTAACCTTTTAAGTAACTCATTTAAATTATTTTCTTTGTTTCCACCTTTTTTCCAACTTTGTATTATTTTAATAGAATTTACAGGCCTTACCGTGAGTATGCAATGCAAGTTATGTCTTTTTTAATTTTACAGCAATAAGTAGAGGTCAGATGAATTGTAGCAAAGGAGAAGACCAAGCTGAGACTTATGGAAGGAAGGGCACTTTGTGGGTGGACTGTAAGGGATCCTGCTGAAAAGGCCACAGTGAGAGAAAGGAGATCTACCGGAAGAATGTAATGGAAAAATCTAGTGAGAGAGGGGAAGTGGTAAGGGACAGGAAAATACACTCTTACCTTTGGTTTAGTGGACAAAGAAATACTTCTGGATAGGTCTTTTCTACAAGGTCTTTTCTACAAACCACTACAGTCTATCAGTAAGGTCACTGAGGCTGGGAGAGTCTTTCATGCCACTGGGAACAGAAGGACAACAAGGGGCAACAGTGAAGAGACCAGGAGAGACAAAAGTGACTCATTTCTTCCACTCACAATTCTATCTCATGTTCTGAGCTAACAAATTCAGTTCAAGGCAATGCTATTTTAATTGCTGGAAATAGGTACAGCATAGCCTCATCCAGGGCCACCCCAAGAACGAGAGGGGAATAGAAACCAAAGTTAGGGAACCATTCTTCAGGTATGTTTGCTGTGCAAAGAGAGGGGAGAAATGCAAATGGGTAAGTGGGACAGCAGAGATGTCTTTGTTTCTCCATACATCTTTCTAGTGACAGTGAGGTGAGCTTCCCTCATTTCCCTAGCCTTTCTTTTTCCATCTTTGTTCCCTTTTACCCTTTTCTCTCCTTTATTTGAGTTCATAGTCTTTTATCGTTAAACAATGATTTCTTTAATTGTAAAGAAGCAGGTCAAAGAAACTTAAGCCTTGCACTGGTCTGTTGTCTGTATGCAGCTATCAAGTGGCAGCTTGATTCTCAGGCCATTACTTTTGTTGCTGGTCACAGAATAGTTCTTCTCTACCCCATAGGTCCTGCAAGCTCTTGTTGGGACATCAATTTTCTGAAAATATTTTTGAATTGGGTGTCTTCTTAATTTCTATTATTAAATGGACAAACAATCTCATTTTTAAAGGCTAAAACTCCACTTTTTCCATCTGTCTCTGCCCTTTTTGAAATTGTATGTCACCTGTGGTATGCAGCTCAGAAGTGTTCACTTATGTTCTGGTAAGGAAAAAAACCCCAAGAAATATAAAGAATGAATGTGTGACAGAATGGAAAATATTGAACTACAATAATTATCTCTAAATTGCACAAAGAAGTTGCATGATACAGGCAGACCCCACTCATAAATAAATATTAATCTGCCTTGCATTTAAAATTGAAAATTAATGTTGGAGAGGGCACACAATCCACTTCTCAGTGTAAAAATGTTTTCCCCTTTCTTTTTTTAATCAGCACTCAGCACTTGGAAATCACATGTCCCATTTTAAGCACTTAAGATGTGACTGGTTTGGTTATTTTTAAGAAAATCTTATTTAATATTGATGCAACAAAACCTGATGATTCCTGATGTGTTTCCATTTTAATCAGAATCTAGTATCATGATTCTAGTGAAAATGTGTGCCTTTGTAGCTGTTGAATATGGCACCAAAAATGTCTAGCAGAGCAGATATATATGAATTCTCTATCCCCAAAATGGTAAAAGTCTGACACTGATAAAACTTTGCTATTCTTAGAGCACAACCTATGAACTAATTAGCCAACATTTACAGCTTCCCAGACTGGCTAGAATATTATTTCACAGACATCCAGAGCTACACAAGCAGCGGGAAAGAAAATAAAAATCAAAGCAGAAAGCAGTGGGAGAAAATCTAGATGAAACATGAGATGTTACCTCTTAATCCAGAGTGGGGAAATTTTGTCTTGCACAAGGTCTATTCCCACCCTGTGCCTGCATCTAGACAGAGCAAGTGTGAGACCCTTCCTAACACAGCTCAGCCTCCAGCTGCAATGCTGAATTTGGAAAGGAGGTGTGTTGAGGGCAGCTTAGGTCCCCTTGCATTTTGACTTTCCTAAATCTAGTTATGCTCACTCAATAATATATGACACTAAGGGATTCTCCACTGTGCTTGACAGCAAGACCCTGTGCTGCACCTTTGCTCTGCCACCTGAGCAGTCCCCATCTCCTTTTGGCTGCTGCTGAAGGCCAATGCACATTTGCAAATCTCTGCACTGCCAATTGTCTGGAAACACAGGGATCACTCCCTCTTGTTCTCCACAGCTGGGCCAAGCAGCTGAAGTTGTTGGAGCAGCCAGAAGCACAGAGGCAGTGTGCTGAGTACTTGCAACAGTAGTAGTTTGCAACAGTAGAAATTGTACTGGTGACACATCTTGGTGTCTTGGTATGAGCAAAATGTGCTCCAAACACATCAGCTCAGCTCAGCAGGCCATACATGTTGCAAGGAGCCCTTCTAATGTTCTCTGCTCTGGTGGGACAGCCCTGGCACCCCTGCTGAACCCTAAGGGCAGCCTGAGCTCAGCCTGAGCTCACAGTTTTAACATCTCATCTCCTCTCTGAAGCAGGAAACAACTGCACCCTCCTGGGGACCATCTCTGGCCTCCTTTGTGTTTGACCCTGGCACTGCAACAGCAGCTAAAATGCTGGATGGAGGCTGCAGAGGAAAATGTGCTGGGTGGTGCTCCAACAAGAGGTTTGCTTCTAACCAGGGAGATCTGTGACATGACATGAGATGGGGATGAAGGGCAGTTGGATCCCCTTGCTGTCACAAATCAGCAAGAAAGAATGAGTAGGATGCAAAAAACCACACTGAGGGGCATGAAAGAAAAAGTATTGCCCTGCATTCTGTCTATATGTTCATAGACTTGCCTCCATGGGAGTTTTCTGATCATTGCAGTTATGGCCTTCTCAGCTATATGGAGTTCTTTCTCACCACCTGTCCCCCATCTGTCTCCCGTCCTGTGTGTGAACTGTATCAGTGATGACAAATGAATTATCTCATCATTTTCCCTAGGATTTTTTTTGTGGAGAACAGAAAATAGGACGGTATGAGTAAAGAAAACAATTTTTGTAGTTGCTGTAAAATTCATTAAAACAATGCTTTTTCATTGTACTTCAAACATGGTTCTTAGAGTTTATAAACAGCTTTTGTTTTTAGTCAAATGAAATACTGTGCAGCAGTACGTTAACTCTCTTTTGCCAGATTATCAGTTATTTCAAGCAAGTGTTAAAATCTCCATCACTGGCAAAATGAATTATGTTTTGTTTGTTAAACTTGCACCAACATGCCCATCAAGCTGAGCTGGAAAAGACTCTTTAACAGTGCAGCATAGGTGCTGCTGTTTGTGACTGTAAATGCACCTGAATCTAAATTTTTTAGCTATAGGGATCTCTTGCTCTGCAAGAGGTTTTTGTTTTCAGACAGAGTTTCAAAATAGTTTGCCACATTACAGTATATTTTTAGTCCTTTCTTCTAAGTTCTGTTAATTAGTAAGCCTGTTTCTCCCAGACATTACTTCTATTTCACTTGATAAATGTGAATCATCAATTTTTTTTGTCTACTGTAATTTATGTGGCTTTCAAAATACTCAATCAACTACAGCTACATAATAAAGGCTGGAATACAATAAGCAGAGTTCATCCTGTTTGGGGGAAGTAAGGTGGTTTAGTTTATCCCTTCAGGTTGCTTTGGGCCTCATTCTGTGATGAAAACAAGTTTCCTCCATCATTTGTCAATATGCAATGAGACACTGACACGAAGTCCTGACACATTAATAATTTCACAAAATATTTGGGAGAACTACAATGACCAATCACAAACATTTTCCTCTTTGTAAGCAGGTTTGTTCCTTTATAGGCTGTAGCTGTTGCTTCGGATGTGGGAAGAGTATTCTAGAAAGACAGACGCCTATAATTGAGAAAGATCTGCCTATAAATGAGAAAGAGCAAATTTCAGTAAGATCACTTACACAGATTGGTGTTAATGCTTGCTGTAAGAAGGTACTTACTTTCAGTAGTCTGTAATGGGGGAAAGAAAGGCGACGTTAAGATGTCTTATATATAGGGAGAGAGACATCAAAATCTGCCAGGTTCATTTCTGTCTAACCTAAAGAAATGGACAAGATAATACATCACATAAATTTTACTGATGAATGTCAAGACTTTGATACCATGCAAACCCATAGAAAGCACTGTAAACAACATCAATCTTCCTAAAGGCAACACTGAGACAAAAATAGTATTACCATATCCAAGGGTGGAGACAGTATATGTGCTTAATAACATAGAAAAACCATCCCAACACAATTTTAGGGGGGAATCAAAACTTTCTTAACCTCCTTTTTTTTTTTCCAGGGTCTCTAAAGGAAATAAATTCATCATTTATACACCTAAATAGTGTTTGGTGAGAGTGAGTGTGCTGGCAATCTGGAGAAAGAGAAAGACAGTTTAGGATGGCAGCTGACCTGAGAGGGAGCTGCACGTGACCAGTGCCTCTCAGGGCAAAAACACCTCAGCCATACCCAAGGCAAAGTCTCCTCTGAGCTCCAGTGACAAACTACATACTCTTCATTCTCTTTTATCTCATGGCTCTTATATATCTCAAAAAAACCCCACCAGTTCAGAATATCTAGCAATGCCTCATTTTTGCTTAAAGTAGTAACTAACAAATCCAGTCAGGCAGGGAAAATGTTCCTGAAATCACAGGTGACTCTTCCAAGTATCTGATCTAAACCTACTCTTTCAGTTTAAAACCATTCCTCCTGGTCCTGTCACTACATGCTCTTGCAAAAAGTCCCTCTCCGTCTTTCCTGTAGGCCTCCATCAGGTACTGAAAGGCTGGAATTGGTCATCCCAAAGCCACCTCTTTTCTAGGCTGAACAATCCCAATTCTCTCAGCCTTTCCTTGTAGGAGAGGTGCTCTGGCCTGCTAACCATCTTGCTGGCCTCCTCTGGACTCAGTCTACCAGGTCGATGTCCTCCCTGTTCTGGGCACCCCAGAGCTGCATGTGGTGCTCCTGGTGAGTGTCACCTGAGCAGAGGGACAGAATCCCTGTCTCCCCTGCTGCCCACAGTGCTCTGGATGCAGCCCAGGACACAGGTGGTCTCTGGGCTGCCAGTGCACATTGCTGGGTGGTGTCCAGCCTGTCATCCACCAGCATCCTTGAGTCCTTCTCAGCAGGGCTGCTCTCTCTGTCCATCCCCATCCCTCTGCTGCCACCAGGGGCTGGTGCAGCACCTCGCACTTGCTCTTGTTAAACCACGTGAGATTCCCATGGACCCATGTCTCAAGCTTGTCCAGGTCCTTCTGGATGTCATCCTGTCTCTCAGGTGTGTCATCAGCACCACTCAGCTTGGTGTCTCGTGTGAATTCCAGAGGGTACACTCAATCCCATTGTCTATGTCATTAGTGAAGATATTAAATAACACTGGTCCCAGTACTGAGTCCTGGGGGACACCACTTGTCACTGATGTCCATTGGGACTCTGAGCTGTTCACCATGACCCTCTGGGTGCAACCATACTACTGTCTGTAAATTTGCTTACAAAGAATTGTTGAATAATCTTGGACCTAAATGTAACCTTTATAAAAGTAACCTGTGGAATGTAAAGAAATACAAACATTAAACTCAGGGAAGAAATGTTATGTTGCCCATAAGAAAACAGTGAGGTGGGAGTACCAGTCTGCCATTAAATTTATTCTGTAATAATTTCTGAGCTTATTTGTAATTATAGATAGACATAAAAATATTTCCCCATTTCAAGTAAATGAAGGACACACCCCACTGTGGTAGACCTTGACGGGGGTTTTATTTCATCTAACTTACACAGTAGCTCCTTGCTTCTTCCGTGCCTGAAGCTCCCACCAATGTGGAATATGGAACGACAAAGTGATTTACTTGGGAAAGTATAGGACACGAACTTACCAGAAGTTTTGGAATAAACCAAGCTCTTGCTTAGAAGATAGAACACAGAAGAGAGCTGTGTATTTGGAAGAGCAAAATCAGGAGCCTTAAAAAACTTTTCCCTTATTTTAAGATTGCAGGCAGTTTTGTGTTTATAAACTGTAAATAGTGTCCAGATGTTCTCAGAGACTTTGTTTTGCTTTTCCCATCTGTGTGGGCTCCAGCCTTGATGTCTTTTGGAGAGAAGGGCAAAACTTTTTCTGTATTTTAGCAGAGCAGAATTAGTGCACAGCTTTTACACCAACCTTTCTGAGGTAAAACCTCTACTAAACCTCTACACCTGCAAACAAGAAATTCTGCTTTTCAAATGTATTAAATCCAGCTCTGAGTTTGTGGCACAGATTTTAGAGTAACATGCTGTTTGATTTCTCTTTACATGACTAGACCCGTGAAGTGTGCATGTGTGTCCATGTGTCCCCTCTTGTACCCATTTCTATTGCATTTCGCATTTCTGTCAATATAGCTTCCAATATTTGAATCCACTGATAGAACAGATGCAGTAATTGCAAACAGCTGTAAAGTATTACTCATCTTGCTAATCAAAATGACTTTCTGCTAAATAAACCATGAAAAAAGCTTTTCCACCATCAGTGAAGTGGAGTGGAAATGATACAGACTGTAAAGAGTCCACCATGGAAGTAAAATCAACAGATCAAGTGTTGCTACAACAATGACTCTACATGTTTGGACATTTCCAAAATTGTTATAGAAATTTCTCTATGTTTAGGAAAATGAATTTGTGTAACAACACAAATGTTCCTCCAAGTATTTTACATGACACCACCAGATACACAGAGCCTTGAAGAACTGCTTTATGCTTTCTCAAGATTCATAATCCAAGGGGAGAAAATTGCCCCATATGGTTTTGCTAGATGTTCATTACATGCTATACTATCTTATTCAAAAAATCCCCAAAGCTCAGAGTTCTATATATATACATAAACATTACAAAGGGACTGTTTCTGAGCTTATAGGAAGTACGGAACAGGGTGGTTTGGGAAAAAAGTCATTCCTAAGTAAAACTCTTGACTGAGAACATTAGTCTTTCATTAGTCTGTCCCCTAATGAAAAAGCTCCTTTTCTAGCTCATTGTGCTTCAGTTATCCTATTTTCTAAGTCATATTCTTTAATTCTTAAAAATGCTATTAGAAAAGATATCATCTCTGGTTATATACTCTTCCTCTATTCCCTTATGCCACTTAAGCACTTAGTGCTGTGGGCCACTCCAGTATAAAGCACTCCAGAGGAAACAACTTAGCCCTGAGTTATTTCTCTCACTTCTTTGGGTCACACTGAATTAGGAAGTAAGCAATATTCTCCCACAGCTTTCTGGTACCATAAATGATTTGCTGGGAACCTCAGCTCTTCTATTATGAAATGTAACTGGAAGTTAAAAGGCATATAAATTACAGATGTGCTAATTTTGTGAAGCATGATGAACTTCCTACTACCAAGTTTATGTATCTGCAGAGAAGGGAAGAAGAGGGAAGATTAAATGAGTTACATATCTGATTATAACACAGGAACAAAAAGAGTAAATCTACTTCCTCTCTGAAATACTTTATGTTCTCCATGACTGGATGCAGTCTCCTCCAAAGGAACTCAGCAAGTTCTCTAGATCACTTGCCTTTCTGGCCCAGTTTTTCCTGGTTTTCCTTCCTTGCATCTTTTTTTCTTCGCCTTCAATTTTTTCTATGCTCACAGTTACCTATGGCAAATCAGTGCCATGGCTGCAGCAGTGTGACCTGGTCACATCCAAAAACCCCAGGAGAAGCTCTGCACAGCTACAAACCACAGCATCTCTGCCACAGACAAAAGAGACCACAACAAGGGAGCCCAAAGCCACTGTCTAGGCTAACATAATCTACAGGGTGACATAATCCTCACTATTAAAATGGTCATTGTAAGACTATGATAAAATAAAGTGGTTTCTCCTCTCTTCTTGAGGATGAGAGAAAGCATCAGAAGAATTGCTTAGAAAGTCTTGACCAAATCACTCTGATATATTCATTTATCCCTCTTTGCCCACTTTCCACGCAGCTGTTTGATTTTTGAGCAAGGAATGAAAATGGAGAAACAGGCACTGTTTTATTAACAGCTGCAATCTTCTGATAAAGCATGTAGTATACAGAGGACATTAAGGTGTGTCAGAAGCAGTGAATGAGGCCCAGATACCTTCACATTTTCAGCTCCTCTCCAACCCTTGGCAAAAGCATGCACAGTTTTCACTTACCCATCGACATTTCCATCCTACTTGCTGTTGCACCAGTTGCAGTTTTCACAGCTAATGACTGCATCTTCCCACAGCTGCTGGTAGTAACAGCTTTACAAATAAGCAGAAGGCTACAAAGACCTTTCTGGGTGAGTGAACTGAATTTTGGTCATCATACAATCCCTCTCAAAGAACTGAAGCTGCACCTTCAATACATTAACTGCGCTTGCCCTTGATACCCCAGCTGGAGGCTGTCCCAGAGACATTACTGTTCAATCAGATGCATCCTTCCCATTCCAAGCCTACAATTATCCATTCTTTCTTTAGTCTGAGGCAACAAGACTTAGAATCATATGGCTTATTTTTGCAGGCAGCAATGCAGCAGAGCTGAGCCAGAATCTGTCTCTCAAGAAGCAGCAGGTTTCAGAGCTTTTTATCATCTGCCCTCACACAGGTTTTCAAGAAAGCCATGCACAACTCTCAAATGTCAGCACATAGTTTCTAAGTCAATGTGCAGCAGTGTGGGGTAGACAATTTCTTTTTACCAATTTCTCTCCATCTACAACTCTCAAAATAGGCACAATGGTCCTGTTTTTTTCCTCTGCCCATTAAATTATACATCTTTCACTCTACAGCCTATAAGCTGACCCCCATTATTCTGAAAAAAATTTGCAGATTCCATTTGTCACTCCTTACAGATCCTTTCATGGTTATATGCCCATCATAGGCCAAATCCAGCAATTTCCTCCCTCAGAGTATGAGTTCCTCTACTAGAAGTTTTCAAGATGTAACATACACCTTAAAGTGTGAGAACTGAATGAATGAACTCCGACCATGGAGAAGTGTGAGATGATACTTCTAGGACAGGCTAAAAAGCAGGAGTGGAGCTTGTTCCTGAGACAGAAATGGAGAGCAGGAAAAGGAAAGGAATTTCTGGGGAAATATTTCCTTTGAAAAAAAAAAACCCTGAAAACTATAATACATTGCAAAGTACTTTTGTCTCCTATTGATTTACTCATTGTCTCTTTCTTATTGAGAGCCCAAAACAAATTGTAAGAAATATACGGACAGTCAGAGTCAGACTGTGGTGGTCTTCATTTAGGAAGAGGTCCCCTACTGTGGAAAAAAACCAACCTGAGAACTTCCCTGAACTGAAGAAGCAGCAAACCCTACACATTGCCAGTGTGGCACCCAGGAAAAAAAGATTACACAATATGCCCTTGACAGTCCATTAGCAATATTTGGGCTCATTACCAGTGAGACATATTTCACATGAAAGAGCCACTTGGGCAGAAGGGGCACTTGAGGTAATTAAGAATCTATTTACATTTTATAGAGCCATTGATGCCCTTATGTCCAAGGAACCCATATTAAAAGTGTGCTCAGGGTATTTTCCTATCAATAAATATTAAAATGGTTAATCTGCACTTGGTCTGCTAGCTGCCTGCCATGGCTGCAAGCTGTTAGCAAGCAGTAAAAAGCAGACAAAAGAATGTGTCAGACCAGAAACCAATCATTCAATCTAATTCTTTTTTCTGGGTAAGTTTCCATTTATCATGTGGTACACTCTTTTACTCTCATGAATGAAATATAGAATAAAAAAAAAAAAGAAAAAGTCTCA